>JAVJAQ010005016.1:0-26525 GCA_032362365.1 Zygogramma bicolorata
GATATACTATTACGTTATCACCCATTTTCAATGATCGACGAGACAGCCAGTCATGACAGCAAGAGTTTGAAACAATTGCCTTTCGATTCATGGATATAACTAGAATCAGTACCAATCCACAGACTGTTTAACAATCATATTCCTAAGGATATGATTTATAATTCGATTTCACAGAGAATTTGAAGCAAAAAATCTATGAATTTCGCCTTTGGACAATTGAATATAGTCATGAGATCAGGTTGTATGCTACATATCTGATCATTTCACAAAAACAAATCGGATGCGGTCGCCATCAATTCAGAACACACGTATATTCAAAAATAAAATCAGCCATTACCTAACAGCTGCCAAAAAACAGTGAACGTTTTGAAATAGCGGGAGTAGAAAATGGTTATTACCATTTCTGTCTATCCAACCACCCCAACGAGTGTCATAATCTACTAGTTCTACACCACCAGAAATAACGGTACAAGCATAGTGGGATTGGGGAAAAGTACTGTATAGAACTCAAGAATAAGATCAATTACGTGTACTCAGTAATTACCGCACTCGGATATCGCCTCGTGCTCACAATTGTGTGTAATAGGCTACTTATCCTTCTCGTTACGTAATACACTATTTTTATTCATTCAAAGCAGTTCAAACAAGTTCATTGAACCTAATTACATGAATTGACTACATCATATTTTGTGCCTACTTAGAATAAGTCATTTTCCTATATATCTGAATCAACTTAAACTTAAAATTAGTTAACATAGTTTTGAATTATATTTCGAAAGATAGTGATGTTGATAAATAGTAATTTTGAGAGGGAGAGATAAAGGGGACGTTGAAATTGGAAATATTCACACATTCAATTATCTGACGAAACAAGAAAAAAAATTGAAGAAAACTCTGACAATGAGATAATATATTCATTCGAGAAATTGGCTGAAACATGGAAAAAGTATGTGGAGTAACTGAGTTGGCAAGTAACATGCTGAAATAAAAAAATAAATGTGAGATCGAAAAATATTGTCATTAGTATCGAATATATAAATTCGTTAAAGATTGCAGACATAAGGTCAAGTATATTTGGCGTTCTGGGAATATGAAAAAAAAATTTTTGGGTGAACCATAACAGGTGGTATATGAATTTTTATATCGGAAAGTAGGTACGAATTCACCACTTTTTCTGATAAAACTTCAGAAACGAACATGATTTTTTTGCACTATTTTTCACGTACGTTCAGTCATTCACCTTAACATCATTTGAACCAAAACCAGGTAGCAAGTCTATCCATTTCACTTCTGGAAGATAGCAATACCCACCAACTACCCTGTTTAAAATGGAACATTCTCAGTGAACACTTTAGTCATCGGAGATGAATAAGCCTCTGGAAGAAGCTGGCCACTCGCGCTAGCGAAACGTCAGGAAGAAATTCCAAAGTACTACGGCCTTCAAGCCCGAAGAGCAGTAGTTATACTACTTCACCTCTGTTTGCGATTTGTCAATAATGCCATGACTTGAGAAACGTTTCCTCTGGAATCGATTACTCCAAGCTCGACCTGATTCTTGCTGACACGGCCCCTATCCAGCGCGGTGATCACACTTCCAGACCAATATTCTATTTGAAACTATTCGAAGCATACGGCCAGACATTATCACCTATGAATTACCTCTGTTACGACGACCATTCCGCTTGATTTTCTCGCTGAACATTTCTTGTTAGCTTCAGTGTGATGATTCTTTGGCAGAGATCCCAACTCAATATCGTGCTATTTAAACAGTGTGTGTCACATCAAACACAGAAGGAGTGAATTCATTGAGAATTATACCGCATTGAAGTTTCAAGAATGATTCACATAGCTATAAATTTGAATTTACTCTCTACATTTTTGAAAAGTACAGGGTAGTATATACGGAGCGATTCAGATCTTATTCTCGTTGTAATATAAAAAATAGTCTTTTCAACAGTCTTTATATTTGAAATGAATTGAGCCTGACAATATAGGCTCTTCTCACTCTGGTGGAATTATTTCCATAATCAAAAATTGGATGATGGACATTATTCGAACACCGTCGGAACAAAATGTACTCTCACACTGAACTCCTGTCAAATATAAAGACTGTTGAAAAGACTATTTTTTATATTACAACGAGAATAAGATCTGAATCGCTCCGTATATACTACCCTGTACTTTTCAAAAATGTAGAGAGTAAATTCAAATTTATAGCTATGTGAATCATTCTTGAAACTTCAATGCGGTATAATTCTCAATGAATTCACTCCTTCTGTGTTTGATGTGACACACACTGTTTAAATAGCACGATATTGAGTTGGGATCTCTGCCAAAGAATCATCACACTGAAGCTAACAAGAAATGTTCAGCGAGAAAATCAAGCGGAATGGTCGTCGTAACAGAGGTAATTCATAGGTGATAATGTCTGGCCGTATGCTTCGAATAGTTTCAAATAGAATATTGGTCTGGAAGTGTGATCACCGCGCTGGATAGGGGCCGTGTCAGCAAGAATCAGGTCGAGCTTGGAGTAATCGATTCCAGAGGAAACGTTTCTCAAGTCATGGCATTATTGACAAATCGCAAACAGAGGTGAAGTAGTATAACTACTGCTCTTCGGGCTTGAAGGCCGTCGTACTTTGGAATTTCTTCCTGACGTTTCGCTAGCGCGAGTGGCCAGCTTCTTCAGAGGCTTATTCATCTCCGATGACTAAAGTGTTCACTGAGAATGTTCCATTTTAAACAGGGTAGTTGGTGGGTATTGCTATCTTCCAGAAGTGAAATGGATAGACTTGCTACCTGGTTTTGGTTCAAATGATGTTAAGGTGAATGACTGAACGTACGTGAAAAATAGTGCAAAAAAATCATGTTCGTTTCTGAAGTTTTATCAGAAAAAGTGGTGAATTCGTACCTACTTTCCGATATAAAAATTCATATACCACCTGTTATGGTTCACCCAAAAATTTTTTTTTCATATTCCCAGAACGCCAAATATACTTGACCTTATGTCTGCAATCTTTAACGAATTTATATATTCGATACTAATGACAATATTTTTCGATCTCACATTTATTTTTTTATTTCAGCATGTTACTTGCCAACTCAGTTACTCCACATACTTTTTCCATGTTTCAGCCAATTTCTCGAATGAATATATTATCTCATTGTCAGAGTTTTCTTCAATTTTTTTTCTTGTTTCGTCAGATAATTGAATGTGTGAATATTTCCAATTTCAACGTCCCCTTTATCTCTCCCTCTCAAAATTACTATTTATCAACATCACTATCTTTCGAAATATAATTCAAAACTATGTTAACTAATTTTAAGTTTAAGTTGATTCAGATATATAGGAAAATGACTTATTCTAAGTAGGCACAAAATATGATGTAGTCAATTCATGTAATTAGGTTCAATGAACTTGTTTGAACTGCTTTGAATGAATAAAAATAGTGTATTACGTAACGAGAAGGATAAGTAGCCTATTACACACAATTGTGAGCACGAGGCGATATCCGAGTGCGGTAATTACTGAGTACACGTAATTGATCTTATTCTTGAGTTCTATACAGTACTTTTCCCAATCCCACTATGCTTGTACCGTTATTTCTGGTGGTGTAGAACTAGTAGATTATGACACTCGTTGGGGTGGTTGGATAGACAGAAATGGTAATAACCATTTTCTACTCCCGCTATTTCAAAACGTTCACTGTTTTTTGGCAGCTGTTAGGTAATGGCTGATTTTATTTTTGAATATACGTGTGTTCTGAATTGATGGCGACCGCATCCGATTTGTTTTTGTGAAATGATCAGATATGTAGCATACAACCTGATCTCATGACTATATTCAATTGTCCAAAGGCGAAATTCATAGATTTTTTGCTTCAAATTCTCTGTGAAATCGAATTATAAATCATATCCTTAGGAATATGATTGTTAAACAGTCTGTGGATTGGTACTGATTCTAGTTATATCCATGAATCGAAAGGCAATTGTTTCAAACTCTTGCTGTCATGACTGGCTGTCTCGTCGATCATTGAAAATGGGTGATAACGTAATAGTATATCATGCAACGATCAGGTAATGATGGTTAATAATACACGAGCATCAACCGGGATACGAAACGATCCGACTGTATTGATAGATGGAGATTTTTTTTGACCTGCTCATTTCGAATTTATTCCGAACATTCAATTCCAATCGAGTTTCACAAAATTGTGAAATACGTCAAAGATAAACGCGATATGATGAACAGACTTGATACTTGGAAAATGTGTAGACAATTTATATCTTTGAAGATGATTAAATAATTATTCCGATCAAAATTTGAAATAGTCTTGTATTCAACACGATAGAAAATTTAATTTCATCTACATCCGTACTCATATAATACACTTATATGCCCACAACCCGTTTTATAATGAAATCTATTACGATACAAATTTTTCATTACGATACAGATTTCCAACCAATAGAAACCCATTTATGTTTCAATCAAGCATGATGTGCATGCTTTGCTTTTGACGTTTGTCAAGTCAAAATCGATATAGGTATTGAATTTTTGAAGAATATAGCCAAACTTCGATAATCATAACAAAATGTCTGATACCAGCGATATGGGTGAATCACCTTCGACACCTTCACCGGCAGAAATACAGTTTGAATGATTGAATTTTTCATTTGACAAATGCATGTTTTATATCTTTATTTTTTCAATCAAATTTTCTGAGCTCTCCGTAGGCGAGCGGTCTAAGGCGCTGAGATCATACTAGCTAGGTGGAAAAGACATGGGTTCGATTCCGGCCTCGAGTAATCTTTTTTTTTAGTTTTTGATCATCTTCTCTTCATTTCTCATCTTTTCATTCCTCAAACTTATACCTTTTATTACAATTTTGTAGAATTTTTCAAAGAAATGCGTTTACTTAGTATTATTGCGTGCAATACAAATAATAATATAATAGTATATATATATATATATATATATATATATATATATATATATATATATATATATATATATATAGTTCTTCACTATTTTGCGGGTGTAGATTAAATAACGTATGCAACTCTCATGTTATGGTTATTAATACACTCGTATCAACCGTACGAAACTCACCTTCGGCTCGTTTCGAATCCCGGTTGATGCTCGTGTATTATTAACCATCATTACCTGATCGTTGCATGATATACTATTACGTTATCACCCATTTTCAATGATCGACGAGACAGCCAGTCATGACAGCAAGAGTTTGAAACAATTGCCTTTCGATTCATGGATATAACTAGAATCAGTACCAATCCACAGACTGTTTAACAATTAATTTCCTAAGGATATTATTTATAATTCGATTTCACAGAGAATTTGAAGCAAAAAATCTATGAATTTCGCCTTTGGACAATTGAATGTAGTCATGAGATCAGGTTGTATGCTACATATCTGATCATTTCACAAAAACAAATCGGATGCGGTCGCCATCAATTCAGAACACACGTATATTCAAAAATAAAATCAGCCATTACCTAACAGCTGTCAAAAAACAGTGAACGTTTTGAAATAGCGGGAGTAGAAAATGGTTATTACCATTTCTGTCTATCCAACCACCCCAACGAGTGTCATTCGAATAGTGAAAGTACGATACAGGGTTTCTAAACGATTAGTTCTTGAATTGACAATGCTTCGGTATGTCATTCATAGGGTTTCATCAAACAAAATTTTTCAGAGTTTCCTCAACAATGCAAAAACTATAATGAAAAAACTATAATTTCATTGAAAGGAGTAAGGATGTAATAAATGAAGACTTGAATATTATTTCAAAATGAGACTATATTGACATGGAAAAATCAGTGCTCGGAAAAGCCAAGCATGTCTTTCCAAAGAAGGCCGATTCAAATCAAACCCAAAATCATTATGTTGGCAGAGACTAGGTAGTTTCAGTAAATTAGTCAATGCCTTGAATAACAATCATCAAAATTATAAGATATATAAGGTTTTGGAACAAAAGTATAGCTTTTGCGATAAAACAAAGTAGTTACTTCTGAATCTCAGCTTTTACCCAACTGAAAATGAACTTTCGGAAAATAGTTTGCAGGAGTTCGGAAAAAAAAAATTGAGGGTAATATTTTTGGAGAGTAGGACATAAGTGTCAGAGAAAAGACCTAGGACATGCAGAACATTTTAAGGCAGTTATATCTCAGACATCAACCCTTCTTTATTCCAACAGAATGGATTATTTCTTGGCCAGGCACTGATATCTGAGGTTTTGAATGGGCATGTTTTTCGTAAACTTCTTTTATTTACCCTAAATTATTAACGGAATCTTGTTATAACACGACTTTTTCTCTTCCAATATTCTAACAATCAGTGATTATTTCTCGACAAGATCCGTGAGGATATACATTACCCGTTAATCCTCTGGTCTGCTCACTGTGTGTTTGGGGTCGTGAAATTCCTCGATACCTGAAAAAAAAAGTTTCATTATCCAAACCGCTGTTTTTAATATTATATTATAATAATTATTTATGTTATATTCCTATGTGGTTGTATGAAGTTTGAAACACCCTTTATATATATATATATATATATATATATATATATATATATATATATATATATATATATATATATATATATATATATATATATATATATACATATATATATATATATATATTTGATCGGTAGAGTTAAAAAATATTTGAAAAAGATTATACTATCAGGTCAGTATTTACTTAACAGAAAGATATCGAGATAATCACTCCCAGTCTAGATGGATTAAGTGATTTGTAATTCTGTGTATAACTTGTACTTACAAACAAAATTCATCAGTGTATCATATAAAAAAGCTTCAAGAATGATATTATACTTTTTGATGTCTCAGGTATACGATGAAAAAAAACTAACTATTGCAATTCGAATAATGGCAAAGTAATCCATATGGTTTTGGCGGTCACTGTATGAAAATAATATTCCCAAGCGAGAAGTTTTGCCTTGTGCCGGCTGATATCTGAAGTATGTTTTCACTTCTAAAGAGTCTATTATGGAATTTTTTCACTCTGGTGTATCAAGAGGACCATTTTCTAAAATGCTTTCTCTCCCTGCAATATTAGAATTTCCTATCGTCGCGTCTTCCATAGAGAATCACGTTTATTTCTCAAACCATTTCAGAGATATGCCATTCCAAGCGGGACTGAATCTTTGTCGCTGAAAAGTTTTTTATTGTCGCACCTTTCGAAAGCTTCCAGTGGAAAATCTCATTTCGTTCATTCTTAAATTCTTCCGGCGTAAAATATTCAAGTAGAGAACTTCCCAAACAGATAAGCGACATAAATTACGGTCTGAACAGGAATACTTTTCACGAATTGTTATGTCAGCAATTTATATACAATGAAGATACATTTTATGACCATAAGGAGATAATAGTGATATAGGCAGAGGGGTTTCTTTGTCGAGAAAATTGATTTTTTATCGAATCATTATCTAAATGGTAGGGCTTCCATGAAATGGAGAAGTATTCATGATTGAATGAACCCTGTTTCAACGGAAAATTCAGGCAATAACTTTTTGTGGAAGATATATTGTATCCCGTCCTCTTCCTGTTTATTATTTCAGCTCGGTCGAATAGGATGATTGCAGTGTGATGCTATGAATTCCATCCAAATATGAACATTTGATCTAATGAAAATCAACGCACATGAATCTAGTTGGTTACAACTCCGTGATGGATGGCAATTTCAATTATCTTCTCCTTATATCTAATGACATAACGAATATAGGGAAGGTTACACTCAAACTCATCCTAAATAATATTGGCTATATTAGTTGATTGAATACACTTCTCATTCGACGGACGACCATGCACTTATTTAATTTTTTATTTATGTTTCTACTGTGGACCCGAGTGTGAGTACCTGATGTGGATTTTACACGTCATGCTACCGAAAAGTAAGACATTGTTTATCACTAGTTCGCAAGTTGCCGTTCCTAAAGAAACGCAATAATCCGTTTCAAATCAAAACCAATAATAACCGTTTCTTGAAAACAGTTTTTACCACTTTCCACTATCCAAAGTATACATTTTCTGGATTCATTTCAGGAAGCCAAGTCGTCCTTTTTCTCCCTAGGAAGGAAAAGTAAAAGTGACGTTTAATACGTAATCATTGAAATAATTTATATGGCATTGACGACCTAAACTATATTCTATTAAATAAAAATAAATTTTACCGTTCATTTATAGAACACCCTGTATTTTGTTAAATAGCAGAAATCAGTAAAGAAGATATTTCCAGAAAGTGAATATATTCAGAAAATAAAAGTTGAATGTCAATCATTATAATAGAGCTACGAGTCTTAACGAGTTTATGGAAGAACGTTGTTTATGATAGGTTTGAAGGCAATCATAGGTGTTGGTTCGAATCCGGCACCGAGATCTTATTTTTTTTTCAATTCTTTGTTTTGTAGGTTCTCTTGATTTTGGGAATTTCAGGAGGATGCTATACCATACCTACTCCTTAGTTTCAGTTCTTCAATGAATTTTATTTGTTAGTTTCATATATAAATTCATCGAAAATGACTTGTTATTTGCTACATTGTTATACAAATAGCTATTTCGAAAATTCAGCCCATCAGAGAGGAGAGTTTAAGATCCAATATTCATTATCTTCAGTGAGTTCATTTTTGTATGCTCATCCATACTCAGTATATGTTCAGTGGGCTTTTTCAAGCAAATTGTATCTTTGCCTCCTATCCGTCTGCAGAATTGAATGAAGACCAGTATCATCAACAAATTACATCAATATACTGGAGAACAAGAGCAGCAGGTTCGATTCAGTTTGTTGAGGCGCCAGCTCAGTTCACGAACTCCACACCTACTCTAAATGGACCATATAATAACTTGAAATGATTTTAACGCACAGGAGCTTCCTCAAATTAGCGAACAAATTATCATTGGAATCGAAACTATACAGAAAAACATATACTATGAAAAGACAATTGAATGAGATAATTGTGGAAAATATAAAAGGGAAACTAATAGAATCGAATTGAAATTACACATCTCTAGATGTTGATGCGATATATTCGGATTTTGGAAAATTTTCTCAAAACTCTGTTACCGAATTGATTCCACTTGGAAAATACAAAAAGTCAGATGAGCGCAAGACAAAAGATATGAGCATGGAAAAAGGCAAAACGAGGGCAAATGAAGGCTGGAAGGATTACGAGGTGAAAATAAAAATTCCTACCGTTTGTGGTGATAAAAAAATATACTCTCTGTATGGAAAAAAGCAGATATTTTTTAACTGATACCAATATTGCACCTTATATTATGCAGTTGGAATTTGTTGTCGATATAGAACCAATATTTTTATTGAAATTTAGTTTTTCAATATAAATCCATATTAGTTCGACATCAATATGTCGTTTAACGATATTATCTATATCGCACCACGAGTTTAATTTTTTCCCCAAAAAGGAATGACCGTTTTGATATATTTGGCTCACCCTACATTTTTTTATATGCAGATTCACACGAAAGGTAAGCCCTTTAATGTTCAAAGAACACCGTGTGAATCAAGGGACAGGTACGAATTAACATTTACTTTGAATTTCTGCAGTTTGTAAGCCTCAGGAAAAACCTCTTTTGGCAAGTAGTTCCAAAGCTCAGCTGTTCTATTGATAAAAGATCCCTGACCAAGAGAGGTTCGACAGGTTTCAAAATTCACAACAAAGGGGTGGGAATTCTGTACTCGTCGAGTCATCCGTGTAGATATTGCCAAGGGGGGAACGATTGATAACAATTCGGAAGAGCATCGACCGTGAAAGTATCTATAGAAGAGAGACAAGTCTCCGACCCTTCTACGATGTTCCAATGTATAGTGAGCGAGTCTGTGAGCGAAGAATCACCAACAAGACGAATTGCCTTTCTCTGAATAGAATCGAGAAGCATCAATGAATGTTTTGATGCCGAACTCCACACATGACAACTGTATTCCATGACAGGCCGTATATGAGCCTTGTAGATCATCAGAAACTGACAAGAAGTGAAGCATTTCTTCGCGCGAAATAGAAATCCAAGTTCCTGGGAAGCACTTTTAGCGATCGATCTCACATGGTTTTCCCATGAGAGATTATCACTGATCATAATTCCTAGCATCGAGATACTTGATTTTGTAGGAGAAGTTACTCCTGACATCTGAATATTTGATGATGATAGATCGGCTTTTTTTGATGAGAGACATGCCTGGGTTTCCGTAGCATAAAATTCCACCAAGTTCATGTTACACCATTCTATTATTTTCATCGAGTGCAACAGCTATCGCTTCTCCGAATTTGTGGATTAAATGCTGCCAAATATGAGAAACATAAGCCAATAAGTCTCTGGTTGATCTTTGATGGCGAAATCCGTATTGTCGATCATTAATTATTCCTGATATCTCTAGATATTTGATGAGCTTTATATATATATTGCTTTTTCCATGTTATGCATACCAAATAATTGAATTCATTTGAAAGTCATTTTGTAAACATTACATCGATTTCTCAACGTTGGATACTGAATGATATGAAGTATTCATATGTTTGTGAAATTACGCTGAGATTGAGAATTATTTATCAGTCGACTTGTCTATTGCTGAATCATTGGATTCGGTACCGACAATAGGTTGAATGATGTCAATTCTTTTGAAATTTTTACGTTTTTCTTGGATTGTCTAGTGTCTAGAAGCAGATGAATGAAAATAATTTTATTACGATTCTGTTTATACAGGATTACACTTCGTTACGCTGTAAATTTGAATGGAGGTTAGCATTCACTGCATATCACAAAAAAATTTCAATCAGAAGACATATCTATCATAATTTGCAGCCATTCGTGCCACCCAATGATTCGACTATACCATTTCTATTCAAGTGAAAAATCCGGAGTTGAAATGTTTTATTTTAAGCAATTCGTTACCTCAATGGAAAATCTTCTGACGTGGATGGTCATGCAAGTCAGGGATTAACAAACTTCCACCTTTCAACGTTAAAAGGAGGTTCAGTAGTCACCCATCCCAAGTCTCACTTTGCATAACTTAGTTTTATTCCAGATATTGAAAACTTGCTTCGACATTTGAGCTTTCCTCTTCCTCCCGAATGAATTCAATTTTACATTGCATAAAATAATTTCACATGCATTATATGTCAACATCCTCAATATTCATGAGAATTCTTCTCACTAAATATTTCATCAAAGCTTCTGAACATTTTTCAATCCACATATGCTATCAGTGACTCCAATACGTTTGTCGTGAAGGAGATGTACAGAGATTTGTCGGAATAGTGTAATAATTCATTCAATTCAGATGAATAATAGAGAATACTTTCATTCCATTGGGAAACGTTAGACTGAGATGATCCCGGAAGCCAATCCCTGCTGAGTTCAATCCTGCGGAACGATTCTGAATTAGCTCCACTTTGTTCTTCACGCTGCAGGTGAACTGAAAACCCAGACGATCTCCATTTTTATCCCTACTAACTTCACCCATTTGGAATAGCAGAAATAAATCCTTTCGAATGTCGGCGAGTTATAATGCTCAATGGTCGTGCAATGTTCAAAGATGTGTTCTGCTGAGAAAGCTGCATTTTATAGGTTTAGTTGCAAGGATACTTGACATAATTCGATTTCCAAGTTTCTTTTCGAAGGAAGATTTTTTTATGGCTTGATTACGACTCACTGGGCTCTCGAAGACTGAGGCTTCGTAATGATATCTCAACTCGAGCGGAATCGATATTTCCGGTGATTCTGAATTACACTGGAAATTGGGGGTTCTGGATTCGAGAAGTTTAGTTGAGAACTATGTTGCTTGGTTCGCTGAACCAACCAGATAATTCCATATGATAATTTGGAGTTTGAGCAACGATTGTCGACGTTTCCACTTGTAAAATTTATCATCATCACTTTTTCCGAATTAGTCATCATTTGATGACAATCAAAAATTCGATTAATGCAATGAAATTGATTCTAGGATATATGCTGAGGGGTGATGCCATGAAACTTTCTTGTTTATTTCAATTACATTGAAATTGAATTTATAGATTGTAGGTGGAGATTGACAAAATATTGAAAATTCTGGAATATGTGAACTTACATCATAATAACTGGCATGCAGCTAGGTATCATCATGAGGGCGTAATGTGATCCGTCTCTTGTACTACTTAACCACGAAATACTCTACCATACAGAAGCGCTCTTCAGCACAGAATATTTACAAACGATCCTACAGTATTTTGGGTAGTACTAATGGAATTCATTTTTTGTTGTATCGTTTTGTGTTGGCCATATGCTGTGCAAATAATTCGAACAAAAAATCTATCCATTAACAGATGTAATTATGTGTAGGAAATATTTCTAGTTGCTAAACAGAATGGCAATTTAATCACAGCATAAGCATACTAAATGCTTAGGTGCATTATGTTGCTGTCGATGAAATCTAGTAATGCTGATGTTGTTGATAAAAAAAAAGCATAATTGTCAAAGTTGTAATTAGTTGTCATAATAAAAGTTAAAAGTTAAATCTTGATATATTCAGTTTTATACTACAAAGTTGGTCCTTCGAGCATTGTCGATCGACCTGTTCTTTCCACTTTTCGATTTCCTCCATGTTCACGGTATTTTTGGGATCTTAATTCGGTACAATTTCATCTTCAGAAAAACAGTCATCACTTTCTGCTTTAGACAACATCTGTACCTTATTGAAAATTTCTTCATGCTGCTTCAATGAATTTTCCTTGGATTTCAAACGATTTTCGGCAATTTTTGTTTTGTTTCTAATCCACATAATTTATTTTGTAAATCTTGAGTAGGTGCATTGGCATTTCTCATGAGACTTATTGAATTTTTCAGAAAAACAATTTCCTCTTCTTTGAAAAATAATTCATCCTGAAGTTTCTCGATTTCTTTCTGAATGTCGAATAGGTTCTCATGATACTGTTTTTAGTTTAGAGTTCGACGTTCTCCTTGTCTCCGCGCTGTTAATAGTCGATTTAATTTCACAGTTTTCTTGACAGACGTTGGCGGTCATTGATTGCCTAACAAAAGTCAGGAGAATTTCACCGAGCTCGTTAGCAGTGGCAGAATCGGAATATTTCCCGTCAAAAAAATCGCACAGCTGTTGCAGGTTCAGAATGCTTAAAGATTTTCCAATCTTTTTCTTATATTCTTGGAATTCATTGGAGCTCTCTTCATGCTTGAATCCTTGGAATGAAAGAATCTTCCGTTTATAGGCGTTTCCTTTAGCTGGTTCACCATGTTATAGAAAGTAGAGATTTGCAAGTAGATCTTTGTCAGAACATGACTTGACTTTTATCTCCATACTAGGTACATTTTTGAACATTGCTTCTGATGCCATTTTTGGAAGTAATCTGCTGTTCTAAACTGCGTTCACCTTAGGACCAGACTCTGATAGCTCGAAGGACCAACTTTGTAGTAGAAAACTGAATATATCAAGATTTAACTTTTAACTTTTATGAATTCATCGTCTGAATATTCGTATTGACGACCAAAATACTGAGGGGGAGAATGTCGATGAAATCTAGTAATGCTGATGTTGTTGATAAAAATTAAATATTCTGATGCACATATATGAAGGATTTCTTTCCGTGAGAGTTAGTCTGTGTATAGGAAAGTTTATGTTGAGTGTTCGTGTATTATAATTGAGATTCATGTCATTTTCTGTGAACAACTCCTTGTGCTTATGTAAAAATGTTAAACATTCCAATAGATATAGTCCCGACACTGTTAAAATTTGTTTTTCTTTGAATAAACCTCTGCAGGATTGTCTGAAGGGCATTTTATAGATAGTTCTGAAAACTCTTTTCTGTGCAATGAATATTTTTTGTAGATTCTGTTCTGTTCCCCAAAACATAATTCCATATCTCAACACTGATTCAAAATTTGCATGGTATAGAATTTTTACAGTTTTTTCATCCATGTATTTTGATGTTGTTCTGATTACGTAAATGACTTTGTTCAATTTTTGATAGACAGAATCAGTCTGCTTATTCCATTTCAGAAAATTATCTATAAATACTCCTAAAAACTTTGTGTATTCAGTTATTTTGGTTTCATTTCCCTGCCAACTTATATCATCTGGTTTTTCTTTTCTGCACCTGTCTGTACTAAAAATCATCAAATTGGTTTTATTTGCATTCAACAATAATTTATTTTTATCGAACCAATTTTTCGCTCTTGAGAAAAAAACATTTCCCTGCCTTATTAGGTCATCGCTTTGTTTTGCTCCAATTATTAAATTTGTATCATCTGCGTAATTTACTACAGTTTCTTCAGCGTTCTTGACAATCGTGCATAAATCATTCAAATAAATTATGAATAAAATCGGCCCTATAACACTACCCTGTGCAATTCCTGTTCTGTTAATCAATAAATCTGATGTTTTTGAAACTCCATCTTTTGTGATTGTTACCCTTTGGGCTCTTGAAGATAGGTATGAACAAAACCAGTTGTGAGCATTTCCTCGAATTCCATAAGTTTCAAGTTTTTCCAACAGATATTCCTGATTTAACGAGTCATATGCCTTTGATAAATCTAGAAAAATGGCTAGTGCTAAGTTGTTATTCTCAATTAAATCCAGAATGCTTTTGGTGAACTGGAAAACGGCGGTTTGGGTTGACCTACCTTTCAAATATGCGTGCTGGGTGTCTGTAAAAAAATTTGTAACATTCAAAAAGTTAGTCAGTCTAGAGCACATTGCTAACTCAAATAATTTTGAGAAGCATGGTAGCAGATTGATGGGCCTATAGTTTTCTATTAGCTGAGGATCTCCACTTTTGAAGAGAGGCTTAATGAGAGTTTGTTTCAATTTTTTGGGGAAAACACCCTGTCTGAATGAGTTGTTGATGAGAAATGAGAGAATTTCACAGATTTCTGACACCGCCAGCTTAACAATACTCAATGGGATCTCGTCTTCTCCACTACTGTGTTTGTTCCTTAGAGATCTTGCAAGTTCAATGATCTCTTCAGGTGTTGTCGGTGTGAGAAGCATTGACCTGTCACTTCTCACCAACAGACTCACATCAAATGGGACATTTTCCAAGTTTTTAAGCATTTCTGAAACTATTTCATTGAAATATCTATTGAATTCATTTGCTATAGTTTCAGGTTCTCCCTCAATTTGACAGTCCTTGCTTTTTGAATGTTTACCGTTTATTTCATTGCAAATGGCCCACATGGTTTTATTCTTATTATCAGATTTATTTACCCTTTCTGCATAGTGCTGGGACTTGAGTTGTCTGAGAAGTTCATCGTATTCTTTTTTGCAGTTTTTATATTGATCATGAAATATTGGGTTCTGTTTACTGAGTGACAAAAATATATCTAACCGTTTTTTACATTCTGTTACTTCTTGATTTTGTGGACAGTGTTTATGTTTTTTATTTTGTATCAGCTTTACTGGGAAGCATTCACAGAAGATGCCATGAAAAATTGACATAAATATGTCCCACTGTTTATCAACGTTTTTTTGAACATCAAAAACTATTTTCCAATCTTGTTCGTTAAGTCTAACCTTAAAGTTATCTTTAAGTTGTAATTAATTGTCATAATAAAAGTTGAAAGTTAAATCTTGATATATTCAGTTTTATGCTACAAAGTTGTATCGAGAACAAATTTTGGGAACGGTATGGAAACCTTTTCAGGATTGTTTCAGTTTTTAGGTGAAATTCCACAAAGTTCCAAAAGAAATTATTGAAGGAACAAAAATACCTACAAAACGTCAAGTTCTCAAAACTGTCATGTCTATCTACGATCCTCTGGGATTCTTATCTCCAATAACAATCAAAGCAAAGATTTTACTTCAAACAATGTGGAGAACTGGCCTTGGATGGGATGATGAAATCACGAGTACGATGTTCAAAAAATGGTTGATCTGGCTTCAAGAATTAAAAGGAGTTGCTCATCTTGCAATTCCAGGATGTTATTCTGAAAAATTCAGTCAAGCTAAAACAATCGAGATGCATATATTTTCCGATGCCAGCGAACATGTATATGCTTGTGTAATTTACCTTCGATTCGTCTACACAGAAGGAATCCAGGTGAATCTTGTCGTTTCGAAAGCCCGGGTTGCTCCACTCAAGGTCCTGACAATTCCGAAACTCGAGCTATCTGCAGCTTTGTAAGGCGTGAGATTATCACAAGAAGTCAGTAAACATCTCGAATTCAACATTGAAAACAAATACTTCTGGTCCGATTCGAAAACTGTTATTCATTGGATTCGGAGTGAGAAGAAACTCCAAACATACATGGCCGTGAGAGTTGGGGAAATGTTGGAAAAGACATATGTGAAACAATGGAAATGGGTACCCAGTTCGGACAATGTTGCTGATGACTGTACCAGGGAATTTCAACATCGAAAGCAGGTGGTTCCACGGTCCGCAGTTTTGAGGAAGACTCGAAAAGTGGAAAGAACAGGTCAATCGACAATGCTTCTCAGAAAATCATAGTACTTCTGAGAACGAATTGAAGAATCTCAGTAAGTCGCTTAATAACATGTTGGCAAGACAAACTGCAGGAAGTCAGCTTTGCTCTTTTGATGGATCTTCATGTCTAAAATGGCCAATATTCTTTTCACAATACCAGTTGTCGAACGAAGCTTGTCGTTTCTCACCAAGAGAAAATGTTCTGCGTTTAAACAACAGTTTGACTGGCGAAGCTAGAAAATCTGTAGAAATGCTCCTCATCGCCGCTCGAGAGCCCAGTAAAATCCTAGATATACTTGGAAAAAAGTATGGAAGACTGGAGCTAATAATGGACGATTGACAAAATCACATGATCTTCCAGCTGTTGAAAGCATGGAATCTTTCCTCAACTTCAGTGTCACAGTTGGGAATAAAACCAACTTTGTAGTATAGAACTGAATATATCAAGATTTAACTTTCAACTTTTATTATGACAACTAATTACATCTTTGACAATTATACTTTTTTTTATCAATAACATCAGCATTACTAGATTTCATCGACAGTTGCTCTGCATGACAGTAAACATGGGATATGAAACCTACCAAACAAAAATCCATTTTATGTCGAATAAATTGAATTGAAGTCGAAAATTGATTCCACATGAGATGAAAAATACTTTCTATCTCAAATATTTCAAAGTGAGCCTGATACTTTGAAATATTTCAGATTGACAGCGGTTGTCACCTCATGTGGAAGAGTTTATTGAATGATCTCAGCTTAAAAACTATATTATCAAAAGAAATGCAGAAATATGTATGGGTCTCTGGAACAGTCATTTTTGAGCAAACAATACATTCTGTGATTATGTGGATCCATTATGGAAAGCAAAACCATAAAATCATGCCGCTGGATCACAGAAATTGATATATTTTGACCAAGAATCCACTTTTTATGCACATATACGGTTTTCCATTTCAATTGCCGATTATGAAATGAAGAAGAGGTATTCAGTCATCGTAGGAAAGAAATGTGCCAATTAATACAGGTAATAGAGAATTTTGCTTTGCAAAATTAGGCAGGAGTTATTTTATTGCATGGATAGTGGCAGTCTGACGTATTCAACCTGAAAACACAAAATACTTACAAAAATGGCGAACGGAAGTGCCGCCATTTTGTGAAAAACCGTTTGGGCCTGTATCTCCGTAACCGTGCACTTTAGGCGAACAATTATCAGGACCTTTTTTATAGGTAATTAAATTTCCTATCTCTTTTATCCAACAATTTTCTTCGTAGCACTTACCGTTCACGACTTATATTATTATTACTTTTTGTTTATTCACTATTTTACCGATATCTCTTTAAATAATTGTTCAAACAATAAATTGTTCGAAATAAAACTTTTAAATCGATTGATTTTACACAACTTTTATCCAAAACTTTTTTCTCTAAAGTTAATATTTTTGAAGTTACAACGCGTTCAATGTCGTTCTACATAGTACAAGTTTATTAAGAACGAAGTATGCATAGCGTAATGATGTAGCAAATCCGATACATAATACAAAAAAAAAAGGTTTTAGAATTTTTTCGATTCAATAAATGAATAATAATTCAAGTTCTTACCTGCAAGAAATAGCGAATACCCATTAAAATTTTTTCTTTGTATTTTCTTTTATACAATTTAATATTACTATAATTAATTTAAAAACTACTACCATAATTACACACGCAAATAAAAAAATGGAAGATTTATTGAAGAATATATGTGAAATTTATTTTTACAAATGTACACCAAAATGAATCATATGTCTTCTCTGACTCTTTGGCTTTTCGAGGGTGGTGAATTTTTGGTTACATTCTCCTCTTCCTCTTCGTCAGTGGCATATAAACATTGTAAACGCCTCTATTAATTTGTCGTTAGAATCATCACCAATATCTTCATCGATGTCGCACAATTCTGTGTTGTTGACGATTACTTTCAGCTGATTAGTGCACTTTTTCTCTGTGCAGTTCTCACAGATTACCGTACAGTCCAATCCTGCTTTTCGGCACCCACAGGCTCTGCCACAGCCAGTTCTGCATTTGCATGAAATGCACTCTAGTTGATCTCCCACATACAAGACGATTGAAATTAACGTGTTGTAACTTCGAAAATATTAACTTCGGAGAAAAAAGTTTTGAATAAAAGTTGTAGAAAATTCATCGATTCAAAAGTTTTATTATAAACAATTTATTGTTTGAACATTTATTTAAAGAGATATCGGTAAAAAAGTGAATAAACAAAAAGTAATAATAATATAAGTCGTGAACGGTAAGTGCTACAAAAAAACTATTGAATAAAAAAGATAGGAAATTTAATCATCTATAAAAAGGGTCCCGATAGTTCGTCGCCTGAGAATTAGATTGGTCTATCTCCACTTTTTTGAAGAATGGAGTTGTATACATCAAAATGTTCGTGAAAATTAGAATAGTCATTCTCCATCTAAACATACAGGAAATTCCCTTGAATGAAATAAAAATTTCTATAGGTTTGGTCAATATCCGTTACATCAAAAAAATATATCGATATTATAAAGGGCTATATCAAGCAGCGCGCTCCCACCTGATGGAATTTTAGGAACGTTAGTATTATGTTGGTCAATGTCTTTAAAGTGAAATGGAAATACAGAGAGTTTCAGTACTGTAAAAGGAGATAGATTAGTGTGTTTAGATCTTTATGTGTGCGACCAGTGCAGCGATGTGAGAAGCAAAAGTATTGTTTATTTGCAAGCATAGTGACATCCAGAGAAAAAAATTGATGACAATAGCATTATTAATAATCATTAGGTACGTAATTGATGTATATTTGAGAAATTAGCCATTATTTCCTGTCATTCAGACAATTGCTATAAATTTCCGAGTAAACATAACCTCAAAACGTTGGACATTATTATTTATTGATCACAACCGCGCTGTTTTCCACTCTGTAACTAATATGTTTGTATTTATCTTTTAGCCGCAATTTTTTATGAACAAAAATGAGTTCTCCAGCTCCTTCAAGACCCTCGTCATGTCCAAGTGAATTTTGGAAGTAAGTAGGTAGTACTTAGAAGGGCATTCGTACGAACACGTATAGTTGCTGTTTTTTTTTTAATGATTGAAAATTTGTTTTTCAGTGTGATTCTAGAGGATCTTGAGAGTGACAAGGAAAATATACCATATTGTAATGAATTAAATGAGAGGAATTTTTCCACGGAAATCCAAGAAAGCTTCCCGCTTGCCTCAGAGAAGGAGCAAAACGAAAAGCAAGTGAATGAGGAGATTCTGGAAGACGAAGGACAAAATGAGGAGAAAAAAGAGCATCTGGAAAATGAAAAAGAGGGAATCGTTACAGAAACGGAAGAAACCTGGGAGGCGCCAGAAGAATCTCAAAGTGAAAAGCTTGTGTCTTTGGAAGTTATAGATATAAATGATGAAGGCGAATCACTACGTACTTGTAAGAAACTCCTTCCTATATTAAAAAAATATCCGGAAAATTCAAATGTAGTTGTTATAAGTCAGGAGATTTTGAATAGTAATTTGGAAGTTCAGGAGAACATTTTCAATCAAGAACAAGTAGATAACAATTTCAACGATAATGAAGCACAAGGGAACTTAACTATAGAAAATGAAAGAGAGTCCGAAAATGGAATAGTCCAAAATACACCAACGAGAAAAAGAAAACGAAATATGTCAGAATGGAAACAGAACGCCAGAAAAAGAAAAAGACAAAGAGGGGAAGAATACGTAAACACGAGAGGTGAAATCATACCACATAGATCCGTGAAAAAAGGTTGCAAATCGGAAAAGTGTCCCCTTGAGTGTGCAACAAAAATCACACGTGAAGAGAGACAGATAATCCATGAAAAATTTTGGACACTCAACGACGAAAAGAAGAACCACTTCTATTCCAAACACGTGAAGAGGAATCAATGTGTACGAAAACGAACAAAATCCGACGTCAGCAGGAAAAAGTATTCGTACTCATATTATTTCTTCGTGCGAGGAGTAAGAATAAAAGTGTGTCAAGAATTTTTCCTCCATACTTTGGACATCAATAAAAACAGAATTTACCATTTCTTCAAAAAAGTTCAGGATAACTCTACTAATGTTCCCCGTTCGCCACTAACGGGAAAACACACGAAAAAAGTTATCAGCGAAGAGAAAAGAAACGGAGCTCGTAGTCACATCGAATCATTTCCCACGATTGATTCCCACTATTGCCGCAAAGATAGTACTAGAAAATATCTCGAAACAGGTTTGAACTTACAAAAAATGTACGATTTATACAAGACCACGACCGCAGATCCTGTAAAATACCATTTATACAGGTCTATATTCAATACAGAATATAATTTATCCTTTTTCAAACCCAAAAAGGATTTGTGCGATAAATGTCAAGCCTTCAGTGTTCTTTCAAGTCCAACCGATGAACAACGTTTCGCAAAAGACGATCATGTCCGTAGAAAAGTCATGGTAGCTAATGAAAAACAGAGAGATAAAACTGATTCTCTTATAAATGATGAGATGGGTATTTTATCTTTCGACCTTGAAAATACGTTTGCACTGCCAAAATCGAACATCAGTAATTTTTATTACAAATCAAAATTATCTGTCTATAACCTAACCGCCCACTTAGATAAGTCAAAAGTCGTTTATAATGCAGTGTGGCACGAAGTAACTTGTGGACGCAGTGGAGTTCATATTGCATGTGCTTTGGTGAAAATTCTAAAAAAAGTTATGATTGACAATCCGAATTTGAAAAAAATAATTTTGTGGTCAGACAGTTGCGTTCCACAAAACAAGAATTCTATTATGACATTCGCTCTTCAGTACTTTTTAATTTCACCACATGCGAAAGATCTAGAAGTCATAGAACAAAAATTTGGGGAACCTGGACACAGTAGCGTACAAGAAGTAGATGCAGCCCATAGTTGTATAGAAAGGTACCTGAAACATTTGGAAATTTGGAGTCCCCTGACCCTCCTTCGACTCATGCTCAAAATTCCAAATACTTGGAAGTTAAAATTTACAATAATTCAAATGGTCCCTCATGATTACCTGAACTACCAGTTATCCTCAGGGAACTATTCTTATAATCAGATACCGTACACAAAAATTAAACATCTAGTATATGAGAAAGCTTCCATTTTCAACGTAAAATTCAGAAATCACTTCGAAGAACCTTTTAATGAAATTAAATTAGGCTACATCAAAAGTACCAGATCTCAAGATATTATTTCGTTCCCACAAATAGTTCCACACGTAAAACTCACGCCATCAATTTCCGGGTTGAAGAAGAAGCATTTGGGTGAAATGCTACCTTATATGCCTGAAAATGAAACACATTTTTACAGAAGTATCAATATTTCTGCACCACAAACGATGCCAAAGCAAAAGAAAAATGTGACAAAGAAAGTTGCAACCAAATCGACGGAAAAGAAAAATGCTAAGAAAAATGTTAATGCAAAAAAAAAGGAAACAGGAAGTGATGGAAGGAAGAATCTGGATACATCTAAATGGGATCAAAAAGAGAGAGAACACACATCGGAGGAAAACAAAAATGTGACAGGAAGAGTTATAATCAACTCGAAGAAGAAAAATAACAAAAGGGAAAATGAAACTAGAATATATTTGAGAACGGATAATAAAAAAACCGGAAGTTACACAGAGAAAAATATCACCGGTAAATCGGGAAGACACCAGACAGAGAGAGACAGGGACCGGGGAGAGTACGAACATGTAGGAGAAAGAGTTACAAAAAAGAAGGATGTTAGAGAAGATTCATCGGGAATTGAAACTGACGAAAACGGTATAAATAAGTCAAGAAAATAGCCAAATACTCCAAACCAAAGAAAATGGCAAATAAATTAGTCAAAGAATAATCAGTTAAGAGAATATTATTATTTTCATTTATCATTTTTTGTACTTCAGAACTTAATAATTCGTCCCTTATCTGTTCGCTATGTTCGCCAGTCTGACATTCTATTGATTACAACAACCGAAAAACTACTGTGCAATAAAACAAAATATTAGTTTAGTTTTGAGAGTGAAATTTTAGTTAAAATAATTTGAATATTAAAGATAAGCTGAACACTATGTAACTTTTAGATAATAAAAGTAAGTTGAATATATTTACGTCTTCGTTTTTGATTTATATATGGATATAGACCTATTATAAACCGGATACGTTATAGTTTTATCCGATTTTGATTATAAGTTAACGTAGATTTAGATTGAGCTTTATCCAGCATACATGGTCTATATCCCGAAATAAATACTGAATTTGGTACAAACAGCTTTTTGGTCTATATCCAAAACCACTTTTATAAATTAAAAAGAAACCGCTTGGAGTATCCACTCGAAAAATGGACGAAATATTCATATTTTAGTGGGTTTCCAGAGTAACTTTTTGCAGAACTTATACTTTATAAAACAATACCGAA
The DNA here is from genome assembly GCA_032362365.1 of Zygogramma bicolorata. Classification (NCBI taxonomy): domain Eukaryota; kingdom Metazoa; phylum Arthropoda; class Insecta; order Coleoptera; family Chrysomelidae; genus Zygogramma; species Zygogramma bicolorata. The sequence continues at coordinate 22,912 of JAVJAQ010005016.1, forward strand.
CACGTAGTTCAAACTTCAAAGCTTAGTTTCTCGAAACTTACACTTTGGGAGATAGACCAATCTAATTCTCAGGCGACGAGTTGTGGGCCTAAAGTGCACAATTACGGAGATACAGGCCCAAACGGTTTTTCACCATTTTTTCGCCATTTTTGTAAGTATTTTGTGTTTTTAGGTTAAGTACGTCAGACTGCAACTATCCATGCAATAAAATAACTCCTGCCTAATTATGCATTATGGACAAGAGTAGCTGGCTCCCTATTACCTGTACTAAATGGAATATGGGTTTTTCGAATGTATTGGGTTCATCTACGTGGTATGACTTGCGACTTTTGGGAAGAAGTTCATGCCAGAGGATTGCAGTATAACTAGAATAAGCCACAATACTGAGCACTGGGAAAAGTCACATTGAGTTGATGACTGTAATTGCTGATTTCAACTGGAAACACTTATGTTTTATGTCTTTCAAAAGGCAGATCGGAAAAATAGGAAGTGGTTTCCATGAATGGCATTTTTTCCAGTGATGCTTGATGTTTTGGGAGATCCACTGCGGATTATGAATATTTTGCAAACATTTCTGAAGTTGCGGCGTTGGTTTTGCTTCAGTGAGAGTAAACGTTGGACGAAAGACGCTTTTTGATATGTTTGTGGAGGATGTTTTCGTAACAAATATGATTTAGTCTGATGTCGACGGCGAGCTCGGTGAGAATGAGAATGGGAATTGTCCGATGTAAACTGGCTCATTTCTATTGTAACAGAGAGCTCTGTTTGGGCCATGGCTTTCTCTCAATAGTTGAGGTGATCGAAAAGCAGGATGTCCTGTTGTGTAAATGAACTGAGTGAAGTGACTTGCAGTTGTGGGCTTACTCTAATGTTCCATCTCCTGTTAGCAGAAGAATCACATGAATTTGAAAAAAAATGGATAACTTGCAATGCAATATGAATTGATGTAATTTCTGTGGAACGAGCGTAATTGGATGATTTATATAAAATGAAATTTTCTATTGTGTTAAATACATCTTTTCTGATTTCACTAGGAAATATTCTCTCATCATTTTCCGAAGAATGAAATTGTCTACCTCACAAAACGTTTCCGGTTGTCAAGTTTGTTCATCATATCAGTTGTCAATTTGACGCCTTTCGGAAGAGAGTCCAGGTTTACCCAATGATACCAGGAAGATGACAGAGAGGGCTCTACATCATATATTATATTCGATAAGTCTATAGCAATGCTTATAGAAACTATAACACAGAAATTCAGTTCTGGGATAGGCACTCAGAAAAAAAAGCAACCGTAGACAAGTGTTTCTGATACATTTGGGTTCACATGTAACGTAACCACGGAGGCAGTTATAATCACCTGCGTGACATCCATGGCCAGGAAATATATAATAAAATCGAAGTAGATAAACTAAGGAGTTGTCAACTCAAGATGGCGGCCATATCCGGCAGAAACATTGAAATCTGCACGGGGACTCTGATAAATAGAAACGTATATTAGAATCGAAATGTGACGTCAAATTGACGTCAAATTCGACATCTCGGCAATGAAAGTATAGGACCGTGATGACGAATTTGACGTCACATTTCGATTCTAATATACGTTTCTATTCATCAGAGTCCCTGTGCTGGTGCCAAGCCGGCGTCATCGGTCAGATAACAGCTTGGGCGTGGCAACCCAACTAGCAATTTTATATTTTATAATAGTTGCGAAAATGTTCCGGAGGGACAAATTATAAAACTGTATTCCTCTCAGAAATGTTTTCAATGTGTTTATGAAATAGCTATAAGTAGTAAATTGGCAACGTTTTATATAACATTATAGTCTTTACTAATATTTTGTTAAGCCTTTTACCAAGAACATGAAGCATTCAGTGTGGGATTCTATTTCAAGTGTAATTACGATGACAGTTTGTCTTATTTCAAATCAAATCTAGATCGATATTGTATAGGAGTGGTTCGTGAATGAAAGAAAGAATATAGGAGAATTCTTCAGGTCCAAACTAATTTAAATTGTTCCCATTGACAAAAATATATTACAGTTTCCTGTATGATTTTCACTCACACTGGGTTTACAAAACCGCGACACGTGTTTCGCTAATTCAATAGCTTCTCCAAGCAAGATAAATAAATCACTATTCTATAATACGCTATTTATATACAGTAGGTCGAACGTCTCTTACAATAAAGGTCCGACTTAGGTCCGATATTCGACCCATAATTTGTCCAAATACTAATTAGTTACATACGAAGATTATTCCTAGAAATAGAATTATTGGCCGGGAACATATTCAACAATGGGGAGTTATTCAATTCAACCTGATCATTCAATAAATATTCTGAATTTTCCCTCTATTGATTTCCAAGCTTTCTAGAAGGTTAAGTTTCCAACCTTTCTGCTCAAAATGCCTTATTTTGAACTCGTGGTTGAACTCATGACCTTCCAGAATGAGGTGACTTGCATAAGTAGAATTTGTTTTTCCATTCAAAAAACTAGCTCTGTGTTCTCTTAGGCGAGTGTTGAAAGATCTTCCCGTTTGGCCTACGTAGTACATCGGACATGACCCACATGTTAATTCATAAACTCCTGATCTTTGTGACGATTCATTTTTGTCTTTATTATTTTTGATATATATCCCCAATTTATTATTAGTACGAAAAGCTGTATTAATATCATTATTTTTCAAGAATCTAGAAATATTTACGCTTGGTTGGCCTAAATGAGTTATGGTTCTGTAAGTATTCGGCTCGGTATTGACTACTGGATACACCAACTTGAGGGCTTGACTATGTAATTTCTTCCTCAAGCCCTCAAGCTGGTGTATCCAGTAGTCAATACCACCGAGCCAGATACTTACAGAACCATAACTCATTTAGGCCAACCAAGCGTAAATATTTCTAGATTCTTGAAAAATAATGATATTAATACAGCTTTTCGTACTAATAATAAATTGGGGATATATATCAAAAATAATAAAGACAAAAATGAATCGTCACAAAGATCAGGAGTTTATGAATTGACATGTGGGTCATGTCCGATGTACTACGTAGGCCAAACGGGAAGATCATCCAACACTCGCCTAAGAGAACACAGAGCTAGTTTTTTGAATGGAAAAACAAATTCTACTTATGCAAGTCACCTCATTCTGGAAGGTCATGAGTTCAACCACGAGTTCAAAATAAGGCATTTTGAGCAGAAAGGTTGGAAACTTAACCTTCTAGAAAGCTTGGAAATCAATAGAGGGAAAAATTCAGAATATTTATTGAATGATCAGGTTGAATTAAATAACTCCCCATTGTTGAATATGTTCCCGGCCAATAATTCTATTTCTAGGAATAATCTTCGTATGTAACTAATTAGTATTTGGACAAATTATGGGTCGAATATCGGACCTAAGTCGGACCTTTATTGTAAGAGACGTTCGACCTACTGTATATAAATAGCGTATTATAGAATAGTGATTTATTTATCTTGCTTGAAGAAGCTATTGTAATAGCGAAACACGTGTCGCGGTTTTGTAAACCCATTGTGAGTGAAAATCATACAGGAAACGGTAATATATTTTTGTTAATATGGATTTTCATCAAGTATCGGCCAGTTCAATTCAATGTTCCCC
>JAVJAQ010005016.1:26625-148562 GCA_032362365.1 Zygogramma bicolorata
AAGTTATGTATATGAAATCCTCTTTTCTGATTAGTCAGTATCTCATAAAATGCTGACACTAGATAGGTTATATAAACGTTTCAGCGCTGCGAAATAGAGCAGTCTTGTCAGTACCATTGTTAGAGCAACAAATAAAGTCTGTTAATCCAAAGAAAAGTCTTTTTAAAAAGTGGTTCCAGTGGCCCGAAACTATAATTGGCGCAGTCGGTAGGATAGTGGAAGAAGATCGACCCGGAAATTCTTCAGTATCAACTGTTAATCCACTATCAGAACAATAGCTTCGCCCACCAACCACCCGTCAAAAGGACCGGATCATCAGACCCAGGCATTGCAGACTCCAGGCAGAGATCCCCGTCACACTATCGTAGTAAGTCGAGTTTTTCTCCTGTTGTTCCACGATTCCTTTTTGAATTTTTATCGTAATTATTTGTGAAGGTTTCGGAAACAAACATCTCTTTCTCTTATCGAAATTGAAATTGATGACCAGACTATAGAAGTCAACTAGTTTAAGAACAAAGGAAAGAAAAAGCACAATCGACAATCATCGCACATTCCATAATCATAAGCAGATAACACGAAGTATACTGCTCTCATTATTTCATTAAATAATAGAACAAAGACAACAAAGAACGGTTTGTATCATACGCTGATACAAAGTAGACGAATAAATTATATCATACGTTGATATAAGGCGCTCATTTTATCCAACAAACAATAACGTTTCAGAAATATTTTTGTGATAGACACCTGCAATAATATCTTATGATTCTGAACATTATTTTCAACGAGATTGTTTTGGCTTCGAATTGATAATTGAAATACAGTTCTTGTTGATGCATTGATGGTGCATTGATACAAAAACGGTATTTCTTGAACAAATTCATTTTATTGATTCATGACAGACCCTGAAATCGAAAATCTAGTTCATTCACTTGGTTCTTTATCCGTATCGAATTCAACCATGTCCACAGAAATCAATTACACTCTTTTCAAAATTTATTCCGACACTATACCAATATATGAAGGATCGTCAGATACCCTCGAAATTTTTATCAATGCTGTTGATAGGTTTTATACAAAATATCATAGCCTTACTGATGATGCATTAAATCAGTGTATCTTAAGTATTATAATTGGAAAACTTCGAGACAGAGCTCAGTTATTAATTGGCTCAAGAACAGAATTAAATACATGGACATTATTGAAAAATGAATTAAGAAGTACGTTTGGTGATAGACAAAACCTTGATAACCTTGAACAACAACTTTTTACTTTAATACCAAATAGAAACGAACATCCCATTGACTTTGGAAAACGGATTCAAGTATTAAGAAGCAAATTAGCTTTCAAAATAAATTCAACCTCTAATATTGATCAAGCCACTAAATTAATTCATATTCGACAGTATGAATCACAGTCTTTAAAAGTATTTTTGAGAAATTTGAACATACGTTTACAAGATAAAGTTATAGTACAAAGGCCAACTTGTTTAGAAGAAGCTATGAATCTAGTTTTGGAAGATGAAAACTTCAGACAAACTCAAAATATGGTTTTTCAAAATAGACCAACTACTAGCTCAGGCACTAATGTACAAAAACAACAACTTCAAAGACAAATAAAACCAAATTACAATAATTTCCCACCACAAAACTATTTTCAAAATCCCCAACAAAATATGAATTTCAGAAGTCAAACACCTACTGCTTTTCCTAAATTTAATTTTCAACAACTAAATCAAAAACCGCAATTTCCAAGTCAACCAATAAATATCCAACCTAGACAAATACAACAAAGATTCCCAACAAATCGACAAGTATTTGGACCACCTCAAAATGTGTTTAAACCAACAAACAAACCTGATCAGAGAAACTTTCAACCAATGTCCACTACTTCGAGGAATCCCACGATTCGTACATCAAACATGCCTCCAAAAATGCCTCAACCATTTGCAAATAAAACATTCATGCAACCCCCAAGACAAACCTTCATTAGTGAAGAACTTTATAACCACGTTGAAGAAGAACAAGATTCAACGCCACCATATTTCAATCAATATCCTATTGATGATCAATACTCTTTGGATTCTGAGTTTGATGAATCAAATGAATACTGTTTTTCTTCTCAAGAAATGACTAATGCAACTTTTGAAAATGAGGATGAAAATTTTTACAAGCCTTCTCAGACGAACGAGATAATTTAATAGAACTATATTCAGCCTCCGTAAATGGTCTACCATATATTCAAATTCAAAACCCACCGATAAAATTATTAATAGACACTGGATGTCACACTTCTATGTTGAGACCATCCATTGCAGAAAAATATTATCCTGATAGAATATTTAGAGAACCATCCCAATTGAAAACATCGTTAGGTCAAAAAGAAATACAATATAAAGCAATCATCCCAGCTTTTGAAGAATTTCAAAGTAATTATGAAACTGAATATATTTTATTTCAATTTCATGAATTCTTTGATGGCATTTTAGGTTTGAAAGAATTAAAAAATCTTGATTTAAATATTGATTTTACTAATCAACTTTTAAAAAATGATTTTGTACAAATTCCCTTCCATTATAGACAGCCTCATGAAGTTTCTTTTACTTTTGAAATACCACCTTATGAATCATTAGTAAGAAAATACCCTGTTAACATCAATGAAGGAGAAATAGTTATTCCAGAGGGATATATTGATGAATTATATGTTCCTGAAACTCTAACCTATGCAAAAAATTATCGTGCTACTTTCGAAATTTTTAATAATACTAATAAAACGATATCTATTACCATAAATGAACCTTTTCCAACTCACCAAATAAATGAAGAACATTTCGAATTCTTCAATATAGAACAAGTTATGCCGAAAATTAACAATAACTCTATGCTTAATATAGCAAATAAAATTAGAACTGATCACATGAATCTAGAAGAAAAAAATGAAATTTTGAAACTTTGCCGTGAATTTTCAGATATATTTCATGATGAAAATGAAAAACTCTCGTTTACAAATAAAATAAAACATGAAATTAAAACAACAGACGAAATTCCAGTTCACACTAAATCATATCGTTTTCCCCATTGTCATAAAGAAGAAGTAAATAATCAAATTAACAAAATGCTAAATGATGGAATAATCCGACCATCTTCATCTGCATGGAGCAGTCCGATATGGATTGTACCCAAGAAAACAGATGCCTCCGGAAAGAAAAAATGGCGTATAGTCGTCGACTATCGCAAATTAAATGAAAAAACAATTGATGACAGATACCCAATTCCAAATATTGACGACATACTGGACAAACTAGGAAAATGTAATTACTTCACGACTTTAGATCTTGCTTCAGGATTTCATCAGATAGAAATGGAAGAAAATTCTATAAACAAAACAGCTTTTAATGTAGAACACGGACACTATGAGTATGTAAGAATGCCCTTCGGATTAAAGAACGCCCCAGCAACGTTCCAAAAAGTAATGGATCACATTTTGAAAGACTTACGAAATAAGATATGCCTTGTTTACATGGATGATATTATCATTTTTTCAACTTCCCTACAAGAACATATCTCCAACTTAAAACAAGTATTTAAAGCACTGCGTGAAGCTAAATTGAAAATACAATTGGATAAATCTGAATTTTTGAAACAAAATGTTGAATTTTTAGGACATATTGTAACACCTCACGGTATAAAACCAAACCCTAATAAGATAAAAGCAATAAAAAACTTTCCTATCCCAACTACTGCTAGAGATATAAAATCATTCCTCGGTTTATTAGGATATTATAGAAAATTCATAAAAGATTTTGCCCAATTAACAAAACCGCTTACTCAATGTTTGAAAAAAGGCGCAAAAATAACTCACTCTGCTGAATTTTTAGAAACTTTCGAAAAATGCAAACAAATATTAACTAACGAACCCCTTCTACAATATCCAGATTTTACTAAACCTTTTATTTTAACTACTGACGCTTCTAATGTAGCGATCGGAGCAGTATTATCGCAAGGAACTTTAGGTAAAGACAAACCTATTGCCTATGCATCAAGAACTTTGAACCCATCAGAACAAAATTATTCTACTATAGAAAAAGAATTATTAGCAATTGTCAATTTTACAAAGTATTTTAGACCTTATTTATTCGGAAGAAGATTTACTATCGTTACCGACCATAAACCCCTTCAATGGCTATTTAACACTAAAGACCCTTCGTCAAAATTAGTTAGATGGCGTTTAAAATTAGAAGAATACGAATATAACATTGTACACAGAAAAGGAAAGAAAAACTGTGTTGCTGATGCCCTATCACGAATAGAGCTATACCCAATAGAAAATCAATCGATACTAGGTAATTTTGATCCAGACGAAAATGACCGATTCGAAGATTTTTCTGAATTTCTCTTAGATTCTATAGACGAAGAAAAAACCCCTGATATAGACGATATCGCTAAAATAATTCAACCATTAGATGAACCCATAAACGATAAAAAACGAATTAAAGTCATCTCAAATGTAGTGATCGTTCCAGCTCGTCAAGAAGAACCAAATATTAATAATCCAAATGAAACGCAAGAAGAACCAAACACTAATAATCCAAATGAAACGCAAGCAGAACCGAATAACGATAATTCAAATGAAACGCAACATTCTTCTCAAGAAAACCCAATTTTAGAAATTCCAATTTCAGAACAACCCTTAAATAGATTCAAAAACCAAATACTTTTATTATTGAGCAATGACGCTATCTCTCCACGCGTAAATATAACAAAACCATTTGACAAAACCCGTTTAAAAATCGTAGTTTCCCAAAGAAATCTAGAAAACGATATAGTTAAAGTATTTCTAGAATACCTAAAACCTAACACCACTTATGGAATATTATTTCAAACAGAATTGACAAAAGTACTAATTCCTATAATGCAAAAACACTTCAAGAATAATGCTTTCAAATTGATTCAAACCAACTTTCTTGCCAAAGATATTTTTAAAAAAGAAGAACAACTTGAAAAAATAAAATACCATCACGAGAGTAAAACTGCACATAGAGGTATAAACGAAACAAAATTATCTCTATCAAATATATATTACTGGCCTAATATGATTCAAGACGTAACTTATTATGTAAATAAATGTGTAACATGTCAAAAATCGAAATATGAACGACGTCCCAATGTCATAAAGTTCAACCCTACACCTATTGGGGAATACCCTTTCTAACACATATATATTGACGCTTTATCACTTGATAAAATCAATTTTTTTACAATTATTGATAGTTTCTCTCGCTTTGCACAAGCATACCCTATCCAACTAAATGCGACTAATATTTCAGATGGTTTATTAAAATTCATATCTCATTATGGCATCCCCTATAAAATAACCTGTGACTCAGGTACAGAGTTCAAAAATAGCCTAATTGAAGAATTTTGTAAACTTCATAAAATCACCTTACACTATATAACCCCTAAAAATCCGAATAGTAATATCCCTATTGAACGTTTACATTCTACATTAATTGAAGAACTAAGAATTTTAAAGCTAGAATCTCCCAATCGACCAATAACAACACAAATGTTATATGCAATTTTAGGATACAATAATACTATCCATTCATCGACTAAGTATACACCATTCCAAATTATTAAAGGTAACTTAGCATACCAAAGTCCACATGATATTACTTTTGAGAAAATATCCTCAGACTATATTGAGAAACACACTAGGAATATGAAAATAATAAAAGATATAGTAGAAGAAAATAATGAAAAAGCCAAAGATCTTTCCAAAGTAAACGCTGATAGAAATGATCCCCCTGAAATAAAAATTGATGAGGATACATTCATTAAAGAAACTCCAAGAAATAAATTATTACCTTTATATAAGAAAATCCAACCAAAAAAGGATTGTGATATAAAGATTGAAACCTCTAACTCAAAATATCACAAAAGCAAATTAAAACCACAACGAAAAATTATAAAGAAACAAACTTTTTCAGATGAAAATCCTAGACCTTCTACTTCTCGGGATCCTGACGGCAACAGGACAGCAAATAACAATGACTAGGATAACTAATCCTATCCTCCCCTTCTCACTTGGAAAAGCAAGAACAACCTCCCAAAAACACACCTTTTTGAAATTCATCGACCTGAAACAGTTCGACTCTCCAATAAAAACTATAAGTAATAATGCAAAGGCAATCACAAAATTTATTTTAATAAAGGATGTTTTATACCCACAATTACATCATATGTATAACCATCTACTATACCTACTTGATCAAATGAAAGAAAAATTATCTAATTTGAAACCTCAAAAATACAATCGATCAAAAAGAGCACTTATGAATATAGTAGGCAGAACAAGCAAATGGCTCTTTGGCACCCTAGATGACGAAGACGCTGAAAAATACAACAAAGCAATCTCTACACTGGAAAGTAATCAAAATATGTTACAGCATGATTTAGAAAACTATCTCACTATCACAAAAAAATTTATGAAAATAAATAGTGAAAAACCAACAATTAATTGAAAATCAAACAAAAAGTATAGTTTCAAGTTTAAATAAGTATACACTATTCCTCAGAGTTCAAAATTCACTTGATACTATGATAATCGATTGTCAAAATATATTATCGATGCTAAATAATATCGAAGATTCAATATTATTTGCCGAATCAAACATTATTCACAGTGCAATATTACCTTTATCAGACATTAAAGAACTCATAAAAATAATGTCGAGTTTATATAAAGACAGTCTACCAAATTTTGAAAATATTCAATCATATAATAAATTATTGAAAATCGAAATTCATTATAAAAAGGGAATTATTATGTTTGCCATCCACTTTCCGATACTTCTGGAAAATGTTTACGATTATTTTCATCTGTTCCCTATTCCAATCTCCAACCAAGTTATTATTCCTTTAAAACCTTATGTTATCCTCAACTCGACTTACCATCACTATGAAGATGAACCGTGTACGAGAATCGAAGATACATGTATTTATCATGTTGATAATCAAATTTCCAAAGAAGATTGTTTACCCAATTTACTAAATGGGAATACCAACAATCAGTGCCAGACTACCCAAATTCAATTGGACCAAGATATCATCGAACCAGTAAACGACGCCTACGTCATTATGATCCCTGTTCGAACAGTTTAAATCGAGAAAAACTGTAAAGAACATGGATACGAAGATATTGATCAACCACAGCTAATCCATATTCCACGAAAGTGCAATTTTACTGCAAAGGGTGAAATATATTCCAACGATGCCACTTCCATCCAAGGAAAACCCCTGCAGTTACCCAGGGTTGACGCCGTTCAGATCCATTCTGAAAATAAACCCATGAAAGTTCCGGAGAGAGTTAATCTAGACGAATTAACAAAACTTCAGGACCTTGCTGAAAAAACCCAACTACATCGACTTCAAGCTCTCGAAGAAGACAACACCTCTTATATTCTGTTATATATATCTGTATTTTTATGATTTTTGTAATTGTTATATATTATTTAAATTCAAAGTATGGAAATAATATGACCAAATGTATTAAGAAGAGGAAAACAGAAAAAGATACCGAATTAGATAATGTCGGTGAAAATAATTTCAATGTATTATTTTCATCTTAGGGATGGAGGAGTTATGTATATGAAATCCTCTTTTCTGATTAGTCAGTATCTCATAAAATGCTGACACTAGATAGGTTATATAAACGTTTCAGCGCTGCGAAATAGAGCAGTCTTGTCAGTACCATTGTTAGAGCAACAAATAAAGTCTGTTAATCCAAAGAAAAGTCTTTTTAGAAAGTGGTTCCAGTGGCCCGAAACTATAATTCGCACCAGCCGCCGCACCCGCCGCGTGTGACGTCACAGGCGGTTTATATCGTCCCAACACCTGCTATGACTCCTCCGTAAACGATGGTGGCATGAATGAGCAAGTTCCAGAGGAATATATCGATCAATATCCGATATTGTCTCAACCGTACATTATAAACATTGGGAGAAAAGCAAGGAAATTGATAAGGTTGATGGTCCCATATATGATGAAGGATCTGCAAAATGGTTCCTAGGTCGAAAGGAAATAGATTGCAACAAACATACTGGAACCATCAAAATGGCTGGCTATAATTGGAAAGAAACACCCGGCATATATTAACTCATATTTCTTGATGAACCTGAGAAGTATACCACAATTATACAATATGTACAAAACAATTTTGGACTTATCAAACGTTCACGAAAATACTCTGGGCCATCTGAAAGATACTCAGGGAAACAAGTACAATAAAATAATTAGACCAGTGTAATGTCAGACCCAGTGTAATGTCAGATAATACTATACCTAGCGCAATGACATTCAATACCAACCGTATGGAATTCATTTATTGGGATGACCCCAACAAACTGTGTAAACGTCTCGAATTATTGATAGCATCTCGAGATGCTGGAAACACTTCACATGACCATGAGATAATATCTATTCAGAATGAACTCAAAGAGGCAAATATAATTGCATGAGATGGGGTGAGCTGCTGCTCAAATCAACTTTTTCGCAATGGTTGTCGAAATTGAAGCTGGAGAAAGGAAGAAGCCTGCATCACTTTGTTTTTGGTGAAAACAGTTTGTAGAGAATGAGATCAAGAAAAATGGTCAGAGTCTTCAAAGAGCATTCAGTATCTGTGCTGATTTCATTGAGGACAGTCGTGCTAAAATAAATCAGTGGTGAATCATTGGCGTACCATGACAATCCGAAGAGAAAATACAATAATTTTGGATTTCAAAAACCACCCAACATACATATTCATCGATGGATCGAAGACGAATTTGAATTCTCAACCGATCAAGTATTATGTTTTCAATTTGATCATATACGATTGAAGGTTTATATCAAGGTGATATCAGAATTGTTAGTTACAAAAGCTCTACAAAAGTATGAAAATATGAAATTGGTCTTCAAAGGTGAGGAAGAGGAATACGAAATCTATATAAGTGCAGAAGAAGACGACATTCAGGTGAGAATTTTCGATTTTCCACCGGATTTTAAAAATTCCAAACTTAAAGAACACTTCGGTGAATATGGAATTGTTAAAACTATAAGAAACGAAATGTAACAAGGTCAAGATCTTTATAATGTGGAAAGTGGTGTTGGATCCATGTCGATTTCGATGAAAATCTCCTACGATACTATCGAAGGAACAACTTCTCTGGTGATATACAGAAATCAAGAAAAAACGTGTATGATCTGTGACAAACCGAATCACGAGAGAAGAGATTGTCCCTCGAAACCAAGCAATAGATTTTTGGCAATAAGAAGGCCTGGGGCTCCTATAATAACCTTAAACAATTACATATCAGGAACGTCCTATGCAGACGTTAGACGTGATGAAAGACAAGAAGCGCCCGAAGATCTCTATCAAATAACTGTCGTTGATCCTGAAAATTTCATCGAACAGGTCGCGACTGATCAGTGCCCCTCTCTGATCAACCAGAACCCACAATCTCACTTACCTCAGTCTCTGCCCGAAATAATTGTCACAACCGTCCACAAGTCGTTTCTGAGGTATCCAATGAAAAACACACCACAGGGCCACAAGACGAAGTCATCAAATCACCCACTTCCAGTAAGAGTGAATATGAGAAGAAATCAGAAAAGAAACGAATGAAAAATCAAAAAGATAATGGAAGTTCGGAAGATGAAGAAATAAAAGTTCCCAAACTACATATTAATCTTTGAAACAACTCCAGTCAAGTGTCCGATAAAACTAATCAAGATGAAATGGATGATTATAATCTCGACCAAGACTCTTCAGGGGGCGACGCTAATCTGTTTTAGGACTTTTTGCTGCTCTTTTCTTATATTCATTCCATTAATAGGTACAAATTTACTTACACTCTTATCAGTCAATTGCAATGGACTCAAAAATCCAGTCAAACAAGGTTTGTCTTCCGACTTCATCAACAAATATGATGTCTATATTGTTTTTGTGCAGGAACTCAACACGGATTTCCTGAAAATCTCTCTTGGATATACCTCGATATCCAATATTGGGGACTCGAAACGTGGTACTGGAATAATTCACAGATGTGATTATGATATCAAAGATATACTTTGTTCTCAAGACGGTAGAATAATATCGGTAACCATTGAAAATATTCGGTACCTACGTAAATATTTATGCACCTTCAGGAGGACAGAATTATAGATTACGAATTGAGTTTTTCCAGAAAGATTTGTTTTTACACTTCAATTTCAATTTGCCAGTCATTTCAGTGGGGGATTTTAACTGCGTGAAACGAAAAAAAAATAAAATCAAAAAATAATGCGTCAATTTGCAACATGCTTCTACATCTCATGCAGTATTCAAATTAAGTTGATACATGGGGAATATTACACCAGAATGAACGGAAATACAATTGTGCCACACGCATTGACAGGGCATATATATCCAAAGAGCATAATGTTACTTCATGGGGCAGAAATCAAACCAGTTCCATTCTCAGATCATTCTGTTCAATTATTTTATTCAAAAATAAATAGTAGACCAAAAACTATAGATTATGGGTGGGGTATTGGAAATTAAAAAAATTCTATCTCAGGGAAGAAATCGTCTGCGATTTCAAACAGGAAATACAAAATGTCAAGTCAAATTTTTTGTATAAAACGGACTTTTTCAGATGGTGGATCTTTGTTTTGAAAAAATTCGTCAAATCTTTCCGAAACATCGAAATAACCGAGGCTGGAGATCATAAAAACATCATGGAATTCTATGACGGTGCATTAATCGAACTTAATGAAAAACTACTCAAGGGTGAACAAGTTGTGAAAGAAATGCGTGAAACAAAAAACATTATGATGGAATTGAAACAAAAAGCTTTGGATGAAAAATTCATAAATAAAAACAAAGATCTCCTCAACGAAACTTATTACTTGTTCGATTTAATGAGAGAACGGAAAAATATTGTTTTAATGATATCAAAAATTGAAACTGATAGCCAGGAAATACTAAATACTTCAAAAGACATTCTTCAATATGCATCTGAACACTTCAAAAACAAATTCGAAAAAATAGAGATTAATGAACGAGATGCACGTTACATGCAAACACATATAAAAAGAAATATATCTACACAAGATAACAATTCACTAACCAGAGAAATTACAAAGGATGAAGTACTTAAAATATTAAATACAGTTCCGAAGAAAAAAACACCGGGTGTCGATGGACTTCCCTATGAATTTTACATTTGTTTTTTCCATGAAATAGAAGATGAGTTGACGAAACTTCTAAATATTACTAGTTTGGAACCTCTCCGAAGAGAATTCACTGAGGCTGTAATCACTCCTTTTCCGAAAATAAAAAAAATAATCACAATTAATCATTGGAGACCATTCACTTTATTGAATACCGACTACAAGATATTGACGAAAATTCTAGCAGAACGAATAAAAGTGATTATGCCGAAGATTTTGGGCGATGAACAGAACTGTGGGATGGAAAAATCGATATTCAATAACCTACTGCTGATACGTGATACTATTCTTGAATCGGATACGGAAAAAATAACTCAGTGCGGAATCTCGAGTGTTGATTTTTCACAAGCCTTCGATAGAGTTAGTCACTCTTATCTTTGCCAAACTATGGATGCAATGGGGTTCAGCAACACACTCGTACAGATTTTGAATAATCTTTACAGTACTGCAAACTCTTCATTGTTGATGAATGGATTTCTGTCAAAAGAATTTGACATAAAATGCTCAATAAGACAGGGCTGCCTGTTGTCAATGATTTTATTTAGTATCTCTATTGAACCATTTTTGAGGCTATGCAGTTTTTCATTAGAGGGCATGAAAACTCGTACTGCGTTGAGTAAGGTCTCTGCTTATGCAGATGACGTAACGATTTTCTTCACAAACCAGAAGAATATTCAAATACTTGACAATTTGATCGGAATATATTGTGAGGCATCCAATGCCATGATGAATTATGACAAATCGGCAATCCTACCTCTAGGAGATTCAAAATCGGTCACTTTGCAAAATTTCTTGATTAAAAAGGATCTCAAAATTTTGGGAATGAAGGTATGCAGCAAATTCAGAGACATGATCGAAATGAATTGGGACCTTGTCATACAGAATATGCGCATTATCTTACAGATAAATTACATAAGGGACTCAGATCTAATCGAAAGGATTCAATTTGTCAATACATATGTTCTTTCCAAAGCATGGTACATTGCTCAGGTTTTACCAATCCCTCACTATCACATACAGAAAATCAAATTGATGACTGGCAATTACATATGGAGTGGTCACCTATACAGAGTGAGCAGAGATCAACTTCATTTACCTATTGAACAGGGAGGTCTGAATCTCATTAATTTCGATCTGAAAGCAAAATCATTTTCTTTTGAAACTCTTCAGCGCTCTTGGGCTGAATGTGATGGAAAAATTTCTCACAAGTCATCCCTAAATTTTTTACTCACTAGTAACACAAGAATTCAGTTACATACCTCTCTTAGAAAATATCACGCATTCATTCAGGATAGTGACTTGGTGTGGGACCAGAATTTTCTGGTATGCACGCGGCTCATTTATCAGAGTGTTTCAAACCTAACCGTCACTAAACCACCAATTGAAACGAAATTTCCACACATTGGGTGGAAGATCGTATGGAAAGTTATTGGAAACTATCATATACCATCAAAGTGGAGATCTGCAGCATATAAAGCAATTACAGAGATTTATGCGGTGGGTTCTAAAACACTCCGGCATGGATTGAGCGACTCAAATTTATGCTCTAAGTGCGATGAAATTGATGACATAATACACCCAATTCGGGATTGTGAGATTTCGAAGCTTCCTTGGAAATGGTGTTGTGACCGTGTGAAATAAAAGTGTGGGCACAGTAACGATAGCAGTAATCCAAGGGAGATTTTTCAAATGCGCCTTGAGAAAAACGATGATGCAAATGTTTGGCAGTGGATTTACTGTGGTTTCTTGTACAATAATCTGGAGAGTTCCAAAGACTTGTCTGGTTTTGTAGATACACTCCGAAGAATTAGATGGCTTATGATACAATCCGGTAACATTGTGAAATTCTCACAGAAAATATTTTTCTTTTAATTACGACATTGTCATGATAGTAACTACTATTATTGAACAAATTTTATCTGTTAAAAAAAGTGTTTAAAAAAAAAGCCTTCGAGAAAAAAATGAAGATTACCGATGGGCTCATTGAAAGAATGAACACATCTATTGCGAATCAGGTTAACCAACTTCGGCAGCAAATAACTCTAATAAAGAGTGAAATGAATGAACGAATTCAAACTCTATATGGAGATTCGGTGGAAATGGCTCATAGAAATACGGCACGCTATAATGAGTATATTACAAACAATCAAAATATTCAAACAACATTAGATACACATAATAATGATATCGATGCCATCGAGCCTCTAAAAAGTCAGCATCATAAGGAAATTGAAAAAATAAATAATTTCCTTGACTGCCAAACTGAACGGTTTCTGGCAAAAGTTTGATGAAACAAATTCAATAGTGGAATCAACATTATTCCTACATGGCAATGCTATAACAAAAATAAAACATGACATATATGCCTTGATTGAATACCGGAAAGGAATATTCGACTTGATCAAGTAGAAATGTTAGTGTAGTTTCGACAATCAGAATGGAAGGACATTCGAGAGAGAAATGTCAAATGGTGAATGAACTTCATAGGCCGGCTCGCAAGAACTTTCCACGACGACGAACCATAATCAAGGAATTAGATGACTTGTGGCAAATGGGCTCGATTGAATTGTGTTCATATGTTTCTCAAAATCGAAATTTGAAACTCATTCTAGTCGTTACAGATTGCTTCTCGAAATTTGTGTGGACTCGTCAGCTAAAATCGAAACGGGAGAAGAAATTACCAAATCGTTTGCAGATATTTTGGCATACACGAAACGATGTCCCGCAATTTTACAAAGTGATCAGGAACCGAAGTCAATGATAAAAATTCCAAAGTCTCATGAAAACACACGGGATAAATCATCATAGTACATTCAGTATCATGCCGCCTCTATGGCGGAACGTGTCATTGGAACATAAAAAAAAGACTATAAATATTTCAGTTTGAACATTACCCACAGATGGCTGAATGTCTCACCTGAAATCACTAAATGCTATTGTGCTAATGTCAAAAGCCAAACATGTTTTCGACAAGAATTACGAACCTAATTGGACTACAGAGCTCTTCAAAATTATCAAAGTTAACATTACGAACCCTGCCACTTTCATGTTGGAAGATATGCTGGGTGTGCCTATTAAGGGGACATTCTATGTAGAAGAATTGCAAAAAACTGCCAACCCTGATGTTCGTTCGGTGAAAAAGTGTTGAGAAAAATAGGAAGAAAAGTGTACGTTGAATGTCTTGGTTTGGATGCCACACACAACAATTGGATCGAAAACGTCGATTTTATATAGAAACTTTTGGAAAACGAGCACGATGTCATTGTATCGGAGGGGCCTTTCTGATATATTCTTTTTTTCAAGTCAACACTCACGTACAACTGATATTGATTACGTGATTTGGGTGACTATAAAATCTCATGCAGACGCCAGCACTTATTCATTTTGAAAAATGCCTGCCGATATTGGTTGTGGAGCAATGCTCGATAGTGACGAGTGTGAAGACTATAACGAAACTCTGGACGCCATAGACAAAGCGTTGGTGCTATACGAAATGATGGCACAAAACGAACACGATTTGCTGTTGACGATCTTCACTATGCAAGCATATGAAATTCGATGCGGGCTAAGTCCTTTCAGAGACTTTAGCTCGTGCATGATACTCAAGCAAAAATTCTCTCTGCGTTCCATCAATTCCACCTCATTCGGGTGGGAAACTCTGAATGGTATTCTGCAGACGAAAAGAAAAACTTTTTCGATTCAGACTTCTTCGATTCAGAAATCGATGGTTATGTGGACTGGTATGATCCGATTTCAACACGATGTGGCGATTATATTCACGTCACACAGTTCATCGAGAGCAGAACAAAACAAGTTTCCATTACCAAGGATACAACAAATATGGAGCTGTTTCAACAGGATGTCAACGACATTCTCAAAACTCACTTAGGAGTGCTGTCAGACCTCATAGCATGCTGGATGCTCTGAATTTCAATTATTATTATCGAGGTGTTTTTGTCATCATTCCATCTTGGTTGACTGAGAATCAAACCAATTTAACTTTAGAGGAAATTCTAACAGGTTTTAGTCGAGCCTTATCATTGGATAGTCTGTATGCTAATGGATAACGAGAATATGTATTTTATCATAAACAAAAATTTCTGTATGATTTATGTAATAAATGAAAAAAGGAATGTTCCCTTTCATTTCATGAACTTGTGGTAATTGAACACTACAAGTTGGGAATATACTTTCGAGAGTGTGTGAAATGTTATTTGAGACATTCTGGTGCAGTGATATTCTTGAACTGAAACACTCGTCGTACTATTTACAATTTCATATATTACACTCAGGTTCATATACACTGTTTTTTTGTCACTATTTACAAGATTCATCCGTAACGAGGTATGAATATTTCGGCCCAGACGGCTCGCAACAATAATACAAAAATGTGTATTTCTATCTCACAGATTTTCAAAACAAAACTCGAAAATCAATAACTTTCACCTCGACAGACAAAAGGCTACTGACCTCCTTCTGACGAATATCAAAAAAGAAAACGGCCAGTGCCGGAGAATTTTCTCGAACATACCGAAAATTCGAACATACCGCCCACCTCGTCCGTCGATATAGGACGAAAACGAGTAAAAAATACGTCCAACTCACTTAAATACTGAATCATCGAACCCAAATAAACTAATATACATATCTACACACAGCGGAAAGGCCAATATTTTTTTTACAGAAAAACTTATATACAACAAAAATATACAGAAATATACAAAATGATTTGATTTTGGTCAAGCGTTCTTATGAGAATAAGAATTCGACCGCCCACCATGACTAAACCCTACCAGGAGAGCATATGACAGAATGGGCAGAAGCAGCCTCCTGATCAGCAAGCAGCCTGATTAGTTTAACTATAGGGCGTCTAAACTGTGTAGAGGAAGTTCGCATATCTGCGACACGAACCAATCCATCAGTACCTGGGTGAAGCTTTATTACCCTACCAACTGGCCAACGAGTTGGAGGATATTGATCATCTTTGATCAAGACCAAGTCCCCTACTTTGATGGGGTCACTAGGCTTCACCCATTTATTTCGTTGATGGAGATGGTGCAATACTTCTTTCCTCCAACGGTTCCAGAAGTGGTTTCTCATTATGAGAAGGTGCTTCCATCTCGAAGTGTGTGATTTCAATAAATCGTCTTCATCGAAAGGTTCCGGTGGCACTTTGAGAGCAGAACCTATCAAAAAATGGCCAGGAGTTAATGCTGAAACATCATTGGGGTCGCTGCTCAT
Source organism: Zygogramma bicolorata (assembly GCA_032362365.1). NCBI lineage: Eukaryota > Metazoa > Arthropoda > Insecta > Coleoptera > Chrysomelidae > Zygogramma > Zygogramma bicolorata. Next base: position 43,119 of record JAVJAQ010005016.1, read on the forward strand.
AGGGCATAACGGTCGAGAATTCAGGCAAGCTTCAATTTGTGCGGTGAGAGTACAATATTCCTCAAAGGTGAGTGCCGTTGTCCCTACAACTCTTTTAAGATGATACTTGAAGCTCCGTACTGCTGCTTCCCATATTCCACCAAAATGAGACGCTCGAGGTGGAATGAAGGACCAGTCAGTTCCTTCTTTAGCCAGAGTGGCTGACAGTTCTCTGCAGAACTCAGAAGTGGCAGCAAAAAGAAATTCAAATTCTTCCGCTGCTCCCCGAAATGTCGTTGCATTGTCGCTATAAATAACAGAGCAGGTTCCACGACGCGACGTAAAACGCCGATAGGCAGCTAGAAATGCTGACGATGTGATGTCTGAGACAACTTCTAGGTGTACAGCACGGGTCACCAAACATATAAAAATAGCCACATATCCTTTAGAAGAATGGTAACCTCGACCTTTATGGGCTCTTACTGGAAAGGGACCAGCATAATCCACCCCTGAATATGCAAAAGGCCTCTGAGGCTGTACCCGAAAGGGGGGTAAAGGTGCCATTTGTTGGGATAATGGTTTTGCCCCAAAACGGATACACCTCGGGCAAGATCTGTACACCTTTTGTATCAGACGCTTACCTTTGATAATCCAGACAGAACGATTCAGATATGAGATCATTAATAGAGGTCCTCCATGCAAAGTTGCTTTATGAGCCTCCTCTACCAATAATCGTGAGAAATGGCATTCACTGGGTAAAATGATAGGATGCCTCTCGTTGTATGATAACAGCGAATTTTGTAGGCGACCTCCCAGTCTCAATAACGAGCTATCATCAAGAAAAGGTTTCAATCGAAACAAACAACTGTGTTTCGTTAAAACTTTCTGCCTTTCAACGGATGTGATGTCATCTTTGAAATGCTTCAGTTGTACCATTCGCCAGAGTGCGATTCGACCTTCTCTGAACTCTTCCGCAGACAAGGAGGTGAGTTTTTTCTGAACATTCCTATGAAACTTCATCCATCGGAGGCAATATGCTAGAATAGCTATTATTTTTGACAAAGAAGAATAGTTTTCCAAGAATTCCAGAAGCGAATTCTCTAACTGTGAGGTAGATACATTAGCACGTACATTATTTTCTTCATCCGTATCATAAATGTTTTGGCTGTCATCGTACGTATCACAATTTTCGCCTAACCATTCAGGCCCATGCCACCACAAAGCGAAGTTCCTCAGAATTCCGGCTGACATCCCACGAGACGCACAGTCGGCTGGGTTTTCTGAAGTTGATAAATGACGCCAAGAAATATTTGGCAGGATTTGAAGTATTTCACTAACTCGGTTGGCGACAAAAGTACTCCATCTTGAAGGATGGTGACGTAACCATGCCAATACAACAGTGGAGTCTGTGTAGCAGTATATTCGAGGAGTGAAACACAATTCAGACAGAATATTCTTCATCAAACGAGCAAGTAGCACTGCTCCACAGAGCTCCAACCTTGGAATGCTCTGGGTTTTTATCGGAGCAACTTTAGTTTTAGCCATGACAATATAGGGCGTAACACCTACTGCTTTCATATAAACAACTCCAGCATATGCTCGGCTGGACGAATCACAGAATTCGTGAATTTCCCATTCAGAGCTGGGGGTTCCTTCAAACCATCTTGGTATCTGAATATGAGGGATAGAGAGCAGATCACTTCTAATTTCCAACCAGCGATCTCGGATCTCAGGAGAAATGGATGTGTCCCATTCGACACCAGAAATCCATAGATCCTGAAGTAGAATTTTGCCTCTAATAACAACTGGCCCCAACCAACCTAAAGGATCGAAAAGCTTAGCAATTTCCGAAAGAATAGATCGCTTCGTGATCAATGTAGGAGTTGATGGCAGTGTGACCTTGAATGAAAATGAATCTGACTTTGGATACCATATGAGTCCCAAAGTCGAAACAAATTCATTCAATTCCAGTGAGTGAATCTCGGATGGTATATCGGGTAAGTCTTTCAACAATTCTCGATCATTTGCTGACCACTTACTCAAAGAAACGCCTGCGGTAGCTAGCAAACTAATCAACTGGTTTCGAATAGCCAGAGTGGCTTCAAACGTATCTGCACCAGCTAGAAAATCATCTATGAACGTTTGATTTCTCAAAATTTCAGCAGCTTCCGGAAATATACTGCCTTCATCATCAGCAAGCTGCAAGAACGTCCGAATTGCTAGAAATGGTGCTGGAGTAGTACCATAAGTAACCGTTAACAACTGATATTCTGAAATATCTGTTGAACCGTTCGATTTCCATAATATTCTTTGACGATTCAAATCTTCCTCTGCGATGAGAATTTGGCGAAACATTTTGACAGCGTCACAGACAAAGACATACTTGAAAACTCTCCATCGAGTTATAACCGCAGACAGGTCATGTTGCAGCTTTGGACCTGGATACAAGGTCTCATTTAGAGAAATACCTGTGCTTCATTTTTGAGAGGCATTGAACACCACTCTTAGTTTCCCATTCGTCCCTAGAAGTGAATGGTGCGGCAAATAATAATAGTCGGGATTATCACTAACCGCCAATACAGACTGCATATGGCCTAGTTGTTCATAATCCGTCATGAACTCAAAATATTTTTTTTGCAGCTCAGGATTTTTTGTTAATCGTTTCTCTGTTCGCCTAAGACACGAAAGAGCAATTTCTCGGGAGCCGGGAAATGGAACGGTTTCCTTCACGGGTAGACGAACAACATACCTCCCATCGGGACGTCTATAAGTAGTGGTGCGATACAAATTCTCGCAATATTCATCTTCTTCAGATAAGATTGGTTTCGATGGAATATTTTCCAATTCCCAGAACCGTTCGAGAACCGATGATATAGATGGTTCCAATGAGACGTGAAAAGATTTCGTCGCCTTATTTTGGATAGACTTTTCGACACCAGTTAACCCAGTTAGCACCCAACCAAAGTGCGTCTCCTGTGCTATTGGTGTTCCTGGAGGACCTTTAACTACTCCTTTTTTCAGTATGGCACTGTAAATATCAGCACCTAGTATACAATCGATTCGAGCCGGTTTGAAGAACACCGGATCTGCTAGAGGCAAATTTGAAATATGATACCATCCTATAGAGTTCACTTGACAGCCGGGAATATCCGCTGTCAGCTTATCTAATACCAGAAATGACATTTGTAAAGAAAAGTTGGGATCTACATTAGAAAATACAGTAAGATGTGATTTCGCTTTCACCACCGCAGATTTTGTAGCTCCTACTCCTGAAATAGTAATATTAGCAGGATAGCGAGGTAAACATAAAATATCCGCTACCCTTGGAGAAATGAAAGAGGCCTCAGCCCCCGGATCTATCAAAGCTCTAACATTTATCGAATTTTCCGAAGACGAACGAAGTTCTATAAGGGCTGTTGCGAGAAGAACTGTAGAGCCTACAGACCCAAAATGAGCAGAAACTTCTTCTGGCTGATTTTGTCCTGACTCTGCCATATTCGGATTATCAGAATCATCAGTGTGCAACCGGACATGATGACGCTTTTCACAGATGAAACATCTAGCTGTGGACTGACAATCAGCTGCTTGATGATCGGGAGCTAAACAGTTCATACAAAGATTGAGATGCCTAACTTTCGTTATACGTTCCCCTACAGTACATTTTTTTAAATTTTCACAATATCTCAGCTTATGTGCACCTGAACAAAATTTGCATACAATTCCTGATGAACTTGACCTAGACTTGGTAACACTATGAACAGTTGCAGACTTCGCTTTATAAGGCTTTATTTTACAATCAAACTTAGAACTATTCACAAAACTTTTTTCTCTAGAACTAGATGCAACCGAACTCGACAAATTACATGATGAATGCGCCTGTTCTAATGACCTTACGCGAAATTCTAAAAATTTTCGTAAATTTTCATATTAAGAGAAACCTATTCATTTCTCTTGAGAGATTTTCCAGTCTTCTCGTATTTCTACATATAATTTACGCGTTATTAAATGAACAAACCAAATATCAAATTCTTTAACAGAACATGCTAAGTCTTCTAACCCTTTTATGGCTTCATCCGCGGCATCCAAAAGATGATTGATTTCATACGCACCTTTTTTAGAAATCGTTTTCAAATTTATCAAAGAGTCTAAATGAGTAGATAATCTGATGCGTCGATTGTCATAACGGCGTAACAATTTATCCCAATCAACGTTCAAATTAGCACCTACGACTTTAATTCCTTTCAAGCTACTAGCTGCAGGTCCCTCAACCGCGTTCAGAAGATGTTGTAGTTTTCCAACTGGTGTGAGACTGACATCGTCTTTGATTATTGAGCAAAACAGTTCCTTAAAAGTCTTCCAGTCTTGCTGCTTCCCACTGAATTTCGGTACTTGTAAAACCGGAACCCGACGAATACTTGTATTTCCTTGAAAACCGCTTGAGCTCGAAGTTGGAACGGCATTTAATACTTTCAATTCGCCAATTTCCTCGTTCAACGAAGCCAAAGTGTCTAAATATTGGTTTTGAACAGTATCAAATACATCACTTTCATAATAATCATGAGTTTGATCTTCAGCTAGCATTAATCTTGAATGAGCGGCTGAAAATTCATTCCAATATTTCTCTAGAAGGTTCACACGAGCCTCTAGATAAGAAATCGTTATTTTCTTTCCCGGAACTCGTTTGAGGGTATTTTCGCAAAAATTGCTTATTAGTTTTGCTCGGTTGACTTGTTTCGCTAATTCCGACATCATAAATTGTCCAAAGTCACTTTTCAAATCAAGAAAAGAAATAATCAACTCAAAAGTTGAAAGAATGTTCAGCAGCAACACAAAAAAAGTTTATCAACAAAATGGTTGTTTTTTACCTTGGCACTGATGAACGCCTCTGACGAGAATCAGTTGTCTAAGTACTTGCCGTTATTCAACCAAAAAACAAAGGAGGCGGTCGACAACAAAGCAGTCCCCAGCTGATGAAATCGCACGACGGTAAACAGCAAACACTTGTTTTTTGTAAATAACAAATTTCACAGCACAGTTCGTGAGCCACTCGACGAAAAGCACCACACATCGACAATACTTTTCAGAGTCAATCGGTCGATGCACCCTCCACCGGTTCACAACACGAGCTTGGTATCAATGCGAATTCAAGGAATGTATCTTCCGGAAAAAAAGCTCACGAAACCGATTACAAATGTTCGCGACACCAGTATGTCAGTTTATTTACACACGACCCCTGAGATAACCATGAATCGGAGTCTCAAACTTCACTCAACCACGCTCTGCTACCAAATTTATGTGTGAAATGTTATTTGAGACATTCTGGTGCAGTGATATTCTTGAACTGAAACACTCGTCGTACTATTTACAATTTCATATATTACACTCAGGTTCATATACACTGTTTTTTTGTCACTATTTACAAGATTCATCCGTAACGAGGTATGAATATTTCGGCCCAGACGGCTCGCAACAATAATACAAAAATGTGTATTTCTATCTCACAGATTTTCAAAACAAATCTCGAAAATCAATAACTTTCACCTCGACAGACAAAAGGCTACTGACCTCCTTCTGACGAATATCAAAAAAGAAAACGGCCAGTGCCGGAAAATTTTCTACTCATCAAGGGCGCGCGCTATTTTAATGAATACAAATTCGAACAGAGAGTATAATAAAACGAAAACTCTTCCTTGTGAATATATTGAAAATTCAGTTGAGAAAACATAATGAACAAAATAAAAAATAGAGGTAGAGGTATGATGGATGTAGTCCCATGAATATCTTGAATGCCATACAATATAATGAACATACTGAATGAAAAAAGGTACACGTTGGATGAATGTAGCGCCATGAATATCTTGAATGCGATACAATAAAATGAAAGTGGTGTAATAAAAAAAAAAGATATGTTTAATAAATGTGGTCCAATGAAAATAAGAAAAATATTGTGGTCACATTTACATTTGGGAAGATGGTGAATTTCAAACATATCTGGAAAGAGCTTCAAATTTTTTGTCTTTTAACATTTTGATCTCTGAATTAGTGAAAATATTATTTCTAATACAGTCCACATTCAGGGTTTCTCTTAATTCTTTCGGAATTGTGAAATCACAGGTACCTCCATATTTGGAATACCAAACCTCAATTCCCAGCTTCTTTTCCGTTTTCTTGGGTGTTGATTCGCGATTTTTAACTGCACAATAAATTGCATTTGCAGCTTACTGCTGCAAAGTTGCTGGACTGAATTTGCTTGTTGTGTCAACCATATATGAACTGAGAAAAAAATGTTTAATCATTATTTTTTAAATTAAAGTGACCCCAAAGAAGCGTATCGAATGAATCTACAATCAATTTATCGATTTTACTTTGTTCTATAGAATACACATCATGGGTGTAGGAACAAATCGTTTGCTGGGTTACGGTCTTACATGTACCCAGCTTGAGACTATCGACTATGCAATTTGTAGGTGTACGTATTCGATCGTAACCCAGCAAAATGTGTAATAATTTCACCGTTTGCTTCATCTTTCATCAGACCTACGACTTTTTTATCAACTTGGGGAATATTATATCGATTGTTGATTGGATAATCAGATATATCAAATTTCTGTAGATTTGGTGAAAAAGTAAATCACGGTGAACGTCATCACAGATAGTTTCGTATATGAAAGAATCAGTATCCGCGTACGTTAACTTACAATTTTCCACCCCCAATTTTGGTAAAATGAAATTCTAGTGGAAATCATACATTACAGTTTTGGATAAATCTAAAATGGACATTCCTATGTATAGTGGTTTATTGAACAATGAGTCAGCCTTCTTCATCTCGACGGCTACGCAGATGAAATCTTGGAGATGCAACCGATTTTTTCATCCCATAACGACTTTCAAACTTTTGTATTAATTTGACGATACAGTGGTTCCGGATATTCTCCATGGTTTTACGAAAAACTGCATTATTTATTAGTTTACGTAAGTCTTTTTCAAAAGAATTTGTAGCTGCAGCCCTGTGGTGAGTATTCAACTCGATATAGGGTCGCAGCTACGCTGGTTGTCCAAATTTCAAAATTTTGTGTATTTTCGTTAGTATAAGTCCATGTTCGAGTGCTTGTTTTGAATTTCGAAAATTTAGTGTGTACGTTTCTCTTTCGTATAGTGTCGTCATCAATTTTGGTAATTTTGAATTAGGTGGGATGCGGTGTTCTGGACAAAAGGGAATGTCTTTATGTAAGTCGCGTAGTGTGTCGGGATATTCTGAATCGACTTGGACGATACAACCGTAAGTATTGTCGTCTGGTATTAGAGTAATGTCAATGTTAGTATCGTCCACCCAAGTGAAGTCGTCGTATAGTAGGAACTCACACATACTATTCCCATACAAGTTATTCACATTCAGATGAAGTACGTACTTGGATGGTTTCTTGGAGTCATAATTCGTCACGTATTTGTTGTTGGCTCCACTGTATCTATTTGAACAAACCGATATTCTTTCCCTTATAGCTTTCTCCACAAACATCAACATATCTACAGCTTATCCAATCCATCTTGGCACAGAACTAAAAATAAATGCCTCTAAATCTAAAGCGATGCTATTTGGCAGGAAACCTTCTAAAAACAGAGTGAGCAAAAAAATTTCTCTCGCCATTCGCGGCGACCCCCTCTCCTTCTCTGAATGTGAGAGAAACTTAGGTCTGATGATTGATGATTCATTGAAATTCTCGAATCATGTTTCCCACGTTGTCAGAAAAGCGTTTTCAAATCTCAAGCTTATTTATTCAAATAGGCATTTCTTGAACGAACACTGCAAAATCGCACTTTGTGACTCATTAGTTTTGTCTCAGCTGAACTATGGCGATGTCATCTTTGGTCCCACTCTGTCGCAGCTTGACAAAAACCGTCTCCAAAAGTTACAGAATTCATGCACTCGACTAATATGTGGAATCAGGAGACGTAACCCCACCTCTCGCCACATAGCACGTTTAGGTTGGCTCAATATGAATAATCGACGTCTTTTACACTGCTGTGTACTCTACCATAAAATTATGCTTACTAAAAAACCCTCCTACTTGTTTAACAAAATCGAAAGACGTTCACAGGTGCATAATGTCAACGTACGCTTCAGAGACAAACTGTCAGTACCTAAACACCACACCTCTCTTTATCGATCCTGCTTTTCTTACAATATTGCTAAGCTGTACAACATGATCCCCGACGAATTGAAGCATCTACCGGTCACATCCTTCAAAAAAAGAATCAAAAAATGTCTTCTGGAAAAATCACTCAATTTACATTTCTGATCTCGGTTTAATTAGATTAACTTGTTTCTATCTGCTGCCTGTGACCACAATTTATCATGATCAACTGTGTTACGTGTTCCCACTCTCAGGTCACTGTAACTTATATTTGTAATGAGATATTATGTTCATGTTCATAATTACATAAACCACAAAACAATTACCAGTTTGAACGTATAAACATCTCTTCATTTTGGGACTAGCCTTGCTGGACTAGTCCCACTTCGAGGTTGCATGGAAGAGCGCTATTTCTTCTTTCTTGTATCGAAGAAAAGCGAATGCTGCCTTTTGCCACCCAGTGTCGACACATGTTTTCTGAGCTATATGTATATACTTATTCATGTTCTCTACCTGTTTATGTCGTCTGTTCTGGCGATAAAATCATTTATTATTATTATTATTATTATTATATGCCCAGCAATCTCTGTGGAGTATACTAAGATGAAAAAACACCTATTATATGTGTTCTTTGTGTTGAAATTCATTCCTAGAAGGTGTTTTTTTTTTTCGTCTTGGTCTACACTACCAGTGTGCAACTGGAAAATTATCTGAGTTTGTGCCAAGATGGATTGTATAAGCTGTACATCCTTCAATACGCGCAATTTACATCTGGTGAATTTTATCATAAAATCATCTCAAGTGTAGTCCGGCAAAGTGAAATACCATGCAGGATCTAAAGGTGCGTACTGACTTGAGCAAATTTGCGCGCACGAATATCGTGTACGCACACACGCGTGCGCGAATTATTTTCACTGCGAAAATATGCGCGTGAGTTGTGTGCGAAAATTCATGTTTCGTCTAGTAGCCGCTTATCTATTTTCCGATCGCTGCGTTTTTAGAGCAACAGCAAACAAAGTATAATAATAGCAAGTACACCCTACATAGTGATGCATTCTTGTATACGGAAGGAGATGAACAAACGGGATGAGCGATGGTGGGTTAAGCAGCTGTACAAAAGCAGAGAGATGTATAGTGAATCAACATTGTAAGATGATTTGAAATTCCAAGAAATCAGCGGGCAGTTTAAAAATTGTCCGTATGTCATCACAGGATTTTGAGCTACTGATTAATATGATCGGACCTAAAATAAGGAAACTGAATACGAGAATGAGAATGTCCGTTTCCTTGAGAGAGCGACTTAGAGCCATAACTCTAAGCTATTAAGCGACGGGGGATTCATACAAGTATGCAGTATCTTTTCAAAGTTTCAAAACAGCTTATATCTTCCATTGTTCCTGAAACATGCCGGGCCCTTATCGAAGTTCTGAAGAAGTATGTAAAGGTAATCAGATAATTTGTTACACATACTCAAAGGTTTCATTCAAACTGAACTAAGAATGCTACAGCATAAAATGTGTATAAACCAAAATGTAATTATGGCGTACAGTGTTGAATGCATCACGTCAAAGTGAATCAGAATAATTCAAATCAATATTCACCAGTTCGGTTAAGGTGGGGTTAAGGGTTGAGCCTTGGGTTGACCAGTAGGATTGTGAAGAAGAATGAGTTGAGTAAGGAATTGTACAGGGAGAACGTGATGTGGTACAATGAGGTGTATAATTAGGCGAACACATTGTTGGAAGAGGTGTTGTAAGTCGTTGTGACATAGTATGAGGAACAAACTGGACTGGTGAAGCAACCCACTCGTATTTGCCGATGTTAGCCTCATAGAGAATTCGACTAGAAGCATGTTCAACTTCGACTCAAGTCCTTCTACTGTAACCTCTCAGTTTATTCGCTATGTATTGTCTATATACCGCTAATTCATCTTCTGTTACGACTGCTTGAGGTGCGGCTATTTTTGTCAAAATTTGAAAAGCTTCCTCTAATCTTGGATCTCCATTTCTTCTTCGAGCTTTCATCTCTTTCGGATTTGGAGGAATTTCATTCACATCCTGTTCATTTTGAGGTTGCAAGTCAATTTGAGGTGTTTTGCTTCCTGAATCAGTGGGGAGAAGTATCCAGCGGTTCGCGATCTTCTTCCTCAGGATTATGTACCTCATCAATGATAGCCAGAAAAAGTTAAAAATTGTGAAAAGTTATTCATTTCAATGTTGAATCTGAAACTATATGACTTTTGCAGATGCCGTCATCTCCTAAAGAATGGTTGTTAGTTGCAGAACAATATGAAGAGTTGTGAAACTTTCCAAATTCTTGGGTGCCATGGATGGAAAGCAAATAGCGCTACAAGCGCCAATAAACAGCGGCAGCGAATACTATAACTATAAATCACACTTCAGCATTGTGTTGTTCGCTTTATTTGATGCAAATTGCAATTTTATACAACAAAGTACACTACATAAAAGATAACAGTGCAATGACTCAAAGATTCCTACAGCAAGATGACTACCAGGAAGGAATCAGGAGGTGGAATATGTATTTTTCGGATATGAGGCATTTCTGTTGAGTAAGCATATTATGAAGCCATTCTCAGGAACCCATCAGAAAGGATCGATGTAAAGAATATTCAAGTATCGTCTTAGCCGAGCGAGAAGAACTGTAGAAAACGCTCGAATGACTATTGCTTTGCTTCACAACTTCATAAGAAGAAACAAACACTTTCGGACGATGTATAATCCCGCGAGAACCTTCGATACTGATATACACTAAATGAAAAACTGTTATCGTTATTCCCTATTAGATCTTTGCCCCAAAAATCACCTGAAGAAGCACAATACACTCGGAACGAATTTGCTGCATATTTTACTAGCAATGGTCGTGTTTGTTGGCAAGACCATTATGCAAACATTCAAGTTAGTTTTATTTTGCTCTTTTTTCATGTGAATATAGCGATAAATGAACCAAACTACGAAACTTGCTAATAAGTACAATGATAACAAAAATTCCACTAATGTCATTTAATACCACATTCCAATCCATTGCTTGGACACGCGGTATGAGACCCATTCCCACTAGGTATAGATTTTTAATGACTACTATTATTATCAGTAATGTTCCAAAAATGCTTATATAGTTGAACAGATTCAATCCAAGAAACGAATTGATATGATCAGAGGAAAAATTAGCTAATTGTATATTTTGCCATTGAAAATCTCTATTCGAAACTTTTCCTGCGAAATCTGGTAGTTGTTTCCTCCAGTTTTCATCTGAACATTCTGAAAAGTTTTCGAACGGTAAATAAGTGTGTGTAGCCATTGGTTTCAACTCGAAAGATTCAAATTTTAACCAAGTTGCCGGTAAAACATGCCTTATTCTGAATTTTTCAATACTCTGGGCGTCACATGGAAACGTGTCGGATACCGAAGTCAGATTTTCTGCTTGTAATGAACAAGAGCAAGGAACTTTAACTTCTAGAGAACCCAGATCAAGTTTGTTATTAACTATAATTTGTTGAGTCTTATCGTTACATTTCAAAACCATGTTTGCTGGTGCGTGACTAATGATAAACTTTTCCGGTTCTATCTGATTAACAATTCGTCGCCTGAGAATTAGATTGGTCTATCTCCCAAAGTGTAAGTTTCGAGAAACTAAGCTTTAAAGTTTGAACAACGTGTTCGGTATTGTTTTATAAAGTATGAGTTCTGCAAAAAGTAACTCTGGAAACCCACTTAAATATGAATATTTCGTCCATTTTTCGAGTGGATACTCCAAGCGGTTTCTTTTTAATTTATAAAGGTGGTTTTGGATATAGACCAAAAAGCTGTTTGTACCAAATTCACTATTTATTTGGGAATATAGACCATGTATGCTGGATAAAGCTCAATCTAAATCTTCGTTAATTCATAATCAAAATCGAATAAAACTATAACGTATCCGGTTTATAATAGGTCTATATCCATATATAAATCAAAAACAAAGACGTAAATATATTCAAGTTACTTTTATTATCTAAAAGTTACATAGTGTTCAGCTTATCTTTAATATTCAAATTATTTTAACTAAAATGTCACTCTTAAAACTAAACTTATATTTTGTTTTATTGCACAGTAGTTTTTCGGTAGTTTTAATCAATAGAATGTCAGACTGGCGAACATAGCGAACAGTTAAGGGACGAATTATTGAGTTCTGAAGTACAAAAAATGATAAATGTAAATAACAGTATTCTCTTAACTGATTAATCTTTGACTAATTTATTTGCCATTTTCTTTGGTTTGGAGTCTTTGGCTATTTTCTTGACTTATTTATACCGTTTCCGTCAGTTTCAATTCCCGATGAACCTTCCCTAACATCCTTCTTTTTGTAACTCTTTCTCCTACATGTTCGTACTCTTCCCTGTCCCTGTCTCTCTCTGTCTGGTTTCTTCCCGATTTACCGGTGATATCTTTCTCTGTGTAACTTCCGGTTTTTTTATTAGCCGTTCTCAAATATATTCTAGTTTCATTTTCCCTTTTGTTATTTTTCTTCTTCGAGTTGATTATAACTCTTCCTGTCACATTTTTGTTTTCCTTCGATGTGTGTTCTCTCTCTTTTCGATTCCATTTAGATGTATCCAGATTCTTTCTTCCATCACTTCCTGTTTCCTTTTTTTTGCATTAACATTTTTCTTAGCATTTTTCTTTGCCGTCGATTTGGTTGCAACTTCCTTTGTCACATTTTGCTTTGGCATCGTTTGTGGTGCAGAAATATTGATAATTTTGTAAAAATGTGTTTCATTTTCAGGCATATAAGGTAGCATTTCACTCGAATGCTTTTTCTTCAACCCGGAAATTGTTGGCGCGAGTTTTACGTGTGGAACTGTTTGTGGGAACGGAATAATATCTTGAGATCTGGTTTTTTTGATGGAGCCTAATTTAATTTCATTAAAAGGTTCTTCGAAGTGATTTCTGAATTTTACGTTGAAAATGGAAGCTTTCTCATATACTAGATGGTTAATTTTTGTGTACGGTATCTGATTATAAGAATAGTTCCCTGAGGATAAATGGTAGTTCAGGTAATCACAAGGGACCATTTGAATTTTTGTAGATTTTAACTTCCAGGTATTTGGAATTTTGAGCATGAGTGGAAGGACGGTTAGGGGACTCCAAATATCCAAATGTTTCAGGTACCTTTCTATACAACTATGGGCTGCATCTACTTCTCGTACGCTACTGTGTCCGGGTTCCCCAAATTTTTGTTCTATGACTTCTAGATCTTTCGCATGTGGTGAAATTTAAAAATACTGAAGAGCGAGTGTCATAATAGAATTATTGTTTTGTGGAACGCAACTGTCTGACCACAAATTATTTTTTTCAAATTCGGATTGTCAATCATAACTTTTTTTAGAATTTTCACCAAAGCACATGCAATATGAACTCCACTGCGTCCACAAGTTACTTCGTGCCACACTGCATTATAAACGACTTTTTACTTATCTAAGTGGGCGGTTAGGTTATAGACAGATAATTTTGATTTGTAATAAAAATTACTGATGTTCGATTTTGGCAGTGCAAACGTATTTTCAAGGTCGAAAGATAAAATACCCATCTCATCATTGATAAGAGAATCAGTTTTATCTTTCTGTTTTTAATTAGCTACCATGACTCTTCTATGGACATGATCGTCTTTTGCGAAACGTTGTTCATCGGTTGGACTTGGAAGAACACTGAAGGCTTGACATTTATCGCACAAATCCTTTTTGGGTTTGAAAAAGGATTAATTATATTCTGTATTGAATATAGACCTGTATAAATGGTATTTTACAGGATCTGCGGTCGTGGTCTTGTATAAATCGTACATTTTTTTTCAAACCTGTTTCGAGATATTTTCTAGTACTATCTTTGCGGCAATAGTGGGAATCAATCGTGGGAAATGATTCGATGTGACTACGAGCTCCGTTTCTTTTCTCTTCGCTGATAACTTTTTTCGTGTGTTTTCCCGTTAGTGGCGAACGGGGAACATTAGTAGAGTTATCCTGAACTTTTTTGAAGAAATGGTAAATTCTGTTTTTATTCATATCCAAAGTATGGAGTAAAAATTCTTGACACACTTTTATTCTTACTCCTCGCACGAAGAAATAATATGAGTATACTTTTTCCTGCTGACGTCGGATTTTGTTCGTTTTCGTACACATTGATTCCTCTTCACATGTTTGGAATAGAAGTGGTTCTTCTTTTCGTCGTTGAGTGTCCAAAATTTTTCATGGATTATCGGTCTCTCTTCAAGTGTGATTTTTGTTGCACACTCAAGGGGACACTTTTCCTATTTGCAACCTTTTTTCACGGTTCTATGTGGTCGGATTTCACCTCTCGTGTTTACGTATTCTCCCCTCTTTGTCTTTTTATTTTTTTTTGGCGTTCTGTTTCCATTCTGACATATTTCGTTTTCTTTTTCTCGTTGATGTATTTTGGACTATTCTATTTCCGGACTCTCTTTCATTTTCTATAGTTGAGTTCCCTTGTGCTTCATTATCGTTGAAATTGTTATCTACTTGTTCTTGACTGAAAATGTCCTCCTGAACTTCCAAATCACTATTCAAAATCTCCTGACTTATAACAACTACATTTGAATTTTCCGGATATTTTTTTAATATAGGATGGAGTTTCTTACAAGTTCGTAGTGATTCGCCTTCATCATTTATATCTATAACTTCCAAAGACACAAGTTTTTCACTTTGAGATTCTTCTGGCGCCTCCCAGGTTTCTTCCGTTTCTGTAACGATTCCCTTTTTTTAATTTTCCAGATGCTCCTTTTTCTCCTCATTTTGTCCTTCGTCTTCCAGAATCTCCTCATCCACTTGCTTTTCGTTTTGCTTCTTCTCTGAGGCAAACGGGAAGCTTTCTTGGATTTCCGTGGAAAAATTCCTCTCATTTAATTCATTACAATATGGTATATTTTCCTTGTCACTCTCACGATCCTCTAGAATCACACTGAAAAACAAATTTTCAATCATTAAAAAAAAACAGCAACTATACATCTTCGTACGAATGCCCTTCTAAGTACTACCTACTTACTTCCAAAATTCACTTGGACATGACGAGGGTCTTGAAGGAGCTGGAGAACTCATTTTTGTTCATAAAAAATCGGCTAAAAGATAAATACAAGCATATTAGTTACTGAGTGGAAAACAGCGCGGTTGTGATCAATAAATAATAATGTCCAACGTTTTGAGGTTATGTTCACTCGGAAATTTATAGCAATTGTCTGAACCTAATGATTAATTATAATGCTATCGTCATCAATTTTTTTTCTCTGGATGTCACTATGCTTGCAAATAAACAATACTTTTGCTTCTCACATCGCTGCACTGGTCACACACATAAAGATCTAAACACACTAATCTATTTCCTTTTACAGTACTGAAACTCTCTGTATTTCCATTTCACTTTAAGGACATTGACCAACATAATACTAACGTTCCTAAAATTCCATCAGGTAGGAGCGCCCTGCTTGATATAGCCCTTTATAATATCGATATATTTTTTTGATGTAACGGATATTGAACAAACTTATAGAAATTTTTATTTCATTTAAGGGAATCTCCTGTGTGTTCAGATAGAGAATGACTATTCTAATTTTTACGAACATTTTCAAATCAATGAGGTTGGCATGCTTTCACCAATTCTGAAACTGATGCCTCGCTGACTACTTTTACAAAACAAATTTTATCTTCAACCGAAGTTGAACTCGACCTAGGTAGCAAACAAAGATCGGTACTCGTTCCCTGTTATAATTCTTATCTCACTTTCATGCTTCACAACGAGAACCTTTTCTTCGCTGAAAACACAAGTCTCTCCTTCCCACGCAAAAGGAGCGGCCAACATACGATATAATTTCCATTCGTAATCAGGTTTCCTCATTGGAATTCTGATTGTGACAATGATAGAACTTTCGGTTGCTAAGCAGAAAGCAATGTTCAGTCTGAGATATCTGGTGATTCCAGACGGCTCTATAACAAGTTTATGTCCATTTCGTTTTGAAGTGCGTCATTCAACTTTTTCAGATCATGTTTCTACCATGAGGGTTCTACGTTTTCCGTTGGAATTTTATTATCTCGACAACGATTAATAATTTCATATTCACTAAAAACTTGTAACATATTCAGATTTTGATGAGAATTTTCTGCCAAAAATGTCCAAATTTGTTGCTCCGTACTATCTTTTTCGTCTAACCTTTCGTTTGTGAACTCACGGAGAATTTCTAAATTTTTTGAAAAATCTCGTAAACCGTGGGCTAATACTGAATTGACTTGGCCACTGTAATTCTTAATCGATGAAATTACGTTATTTAAATCGGCATGATTCTTATGCATTGCCCATCCCAATTTTTCAAGAGAAGAGTTTATTCTTTTTTCATTCGATAACAGTGGATCTACCGAATGTTTTGTTAACACGCCGCAGCACCAATTCAAAGTTTCACCTGAGAATTCTACTTTCTACTGACCTTCTCTTGCGGAAATGTCCATGTTCGTTCAACGTATTTTGTCCTTAACTCCTAGAAAGGACCCAAAGATGTTTCTTGAAGACAGTATTCAAGTGTTCCAGGATTTTTTAAAATTGGCAAGCATCACTAGTTGCGTTTTCACAAGACTTTTTCGAGAACGTCTCTGCAGTTTGATATATTTCTTCTGAAAGCATCTCAACGACATAAACCAGTGGTACTGAGGATTGGTAAATTATAGTGGAAGGCAGTTTCGACCAGTATGCCCCCGAAACTATATTTATTTCATTAGAGCTTCAGTTCGGTAGTTTGGAGATTATCAGAGAGGTTATCAGACTATCAGCTATCATTTTGACTATGGCGAAAGAAACGAATAAATAACTAGTTCAATTTGCGGTTAACGACCAAAACTCCGTTGTCATCAGTATAAGCAAAAATGCAATAATTTTCGTATGCCAATCACTCAGCTAGCATAACATTATTTGAAAACAAATAAATCCATTTGCGTGCACATTGAACATTAAATACATATACGTTTATTTTACAAGTATATACATTTTTTATTTCGCGAGATGTTGTCAGCAAAAATCAATTATCATTTTTTTCAATTTCGCGCATAATACTTTTTCAATCTATCCACGTATACTGTATCGTGAACGAACTTTTTGCCTCATTTGACCTTTACCCGATAGTTGACATCATTAAACTTTTCGGTTATCTCATGCGGCCCAAACCATCTGTGCAAAAGTTTCTCTGTTCTGCCTACTTTCCGGTGGGGAGTGTGAACCATTTCTTTTTCTCCCACTGTATAACTTACAGCACGATGCCCAGCATCATAGCTTTTTTTCTGCTTTGTTTGTTCTAACTCAATCCGTTTCTACACCTCTTTTCTAGTCGTTCGAATCTTCTCTAATGTCTCTTGAACATCCCTTACACCCTGTATATTACATACGTTCAAAGCCACATCAGCTGGTGATTTCGCTTCTCTTCCGTAAACAAGTGAAAATGGTGACATTTTCGTGGTTTCTTATGGTGCGGTATTGTAAGCAAATGTTACTAGCGGGACAAATGTGTCCCAATCCCTTTGATTGGTACTCACATACATAGACAACATATTTGCCAGGGTTCCGTTATAATGCTCTACTAGACCGTTTGCTTTAGGATGATAGGCCGTTGTAGTAGTGGGGTGACTACCTAATCCTATCAATAACTCAGATACCAAATTTGAGGTGAAACATTTTCCTCTGTCTGATAGTATATGTGTCGGACAGCCATGTATGCAAATCAAGTTTTCAATCAAGAAGTCTGCAACACATTTTGCTGTACCAGCCGGCAATGCCTTGGCTATTGCCCATTTTGTGGCATAACACATAGCTGTGATGATAACTGTATTATTTAACAATGATTTTGGGAAGGGGCCTAAAATGTCGATACCTATTCTTTCGAAAGCTTCTCCTACCTTTATAGGTAGAAGCAGTCCCGGTTGGGCTTTCGGAACTATTTTCCTATATTGGCAATTTTTACAAGTTTTAACATACTTCTCTATTTTCGAATACACATTCGGCCAAAAATGACGCGTTTTAATTTTTCCGAACGTTTTTGCGAAACCTTAATGACCCCCTGAAAGTGGATCATCATGACAGCAAAGAAAAATTTTATTTTTCAAACATTCCGGGATTACTATTTACTTTGGAGAACCTAACGGATCGAAATGTTTTCAATATGAAATGGCATCGTGCAGGATGTAACTACGCGATCGTTTTAGAGTTTTCGAGTCAGCGTTTGTCGAGGATTCCAGCGCCGAAATAATGTCGTTCAACTTTGTGTCGGCTCGCTGCAATTTCGCGAGGTCGTGGTGAATTATTGCCAACACTGGTATTCCAGTGGCGTCCTCGTCATTTTGGTTCGGTTTCGACACTGGATAGCGCGATAGGCCATCGGCGTCGAGGTGTTTTTTCCCACTTCTGTGAAAAATTTCATACTGATAATCTTGCAATCGGATTGCCCACCTCGTAAGCCTACCTGAAACGTCTTGATTTTTGTGTAACCAACATAACGCATGGTGGTCGACTATAATTTTAAAATTTCTGCCCCATAAATAATGCCTGAACGTAGTTACGCCATAAACAACAGCTAGGCGCTCCCTTTCTGTTGTGTTCCATTTCAACTCGGGTTCTGAAAGGCGTCGGGACGCGTACGCTAATAGGTGCGCCCCGCTTCCGTCGGTTTGAAGAACTATTGCAGCAATGCCGTACCCTGGGGTATCCGTATGCAGCTCAACAGGTGAATTCGGATTGAAATGAGCCAGAACTGGTGCTTGCACCAAACAAATTTTCAAGGCGTCGAACGCCTTTTGTTGTTCACTCTTCCATTCGAACATTATCCGTTTCCTAGTGAGCAAAGTAAGTAGTCGTGCTATTCCAGCAAATGACGTCACAAATTTTCTGTGAAGATTTGACAGACCTAGAAACGACAGTACGTCCTTGACAGACCTCGGCCGCGGAAATTCCGAAACTGCACGGATCTTAGCCGGATCTGGGGATAAGCCAAATTTGCTTACTACGTGATCTAAAATTTTCACTTCCTGACTAGCAAAACTACATTTACTTGGTTTCAATTTTATATAAGACAATCTGAAACGTTCAAAAACTTTACGTAAATGTTTCAAATGGTCTTCGAAATTATTTCCTTTGACGATGACATCGTCCATATACACCAAACAACTGTTCCATTTCAGACCTGCCAAAATTTGGTCCATACATCTAGAATGACACGCGGCACTACTGACTAACCCGAACGGCAAAACATTAAATTCGAATAACCCTTCGGTGACAATAAACGCTGTTTTTGGTTTATCCTGTTCTGCTAAACTGATTTGCCAAAACCATGAAAAACAGTCTAGCGTCGAAAATACTCTCGCGCCTTCTAGCGAGGAAAGCGAGTCATCTATTACTGGTAGCGGATGCCTATCATTCAAAACAATTTTATTCAATTTTTGATAATCCACGCAAAATCTCCAATCGTTAGATTTTTTTTTGGACTAAAACCACAAGTGACGCCCATGGGCTGTTCGACTTCCGTATATCGTTAGCCGCTAACATTTCTTGGATTTGATTGTTGATAATCTCGCGCTCTTTAAATGAAACCCTATACGGTGTTTGATGTATCAGAGAATGATTACCGGTGTCAATATTTTGTACGCAAACGTTTGTCCTTCCGAGTTCTGAATTGCTTGTGGCGAAAATGTCTGTAAATTCGCTTAGTAGTTGTTCAATTTTTTCCTTTCCTCATCAGATAAATGTGCACTTCAAAGAATACCTGGGATAACGTCAGTATGTAGATTTGTTGAAACATCATGAATTAGAACATCTATATCCCTTGTACCTCTTGTACTTTGTTCGTGGTTTTGAATAAAACCAGGGAATACATTTCTATTCGTCCCGGATGAATAACTTGAACTTGCCTACACAAGTCCCCCTATAAATAGTTATCGTTATAAGTGAACGATTTGTAACGTGAATTATAAAATTATTCAGGCCAGTCCTGGACACTTGGCAGTTTCTGTTATCAAAAAATTTCAAACATGGCTCAAAATTCAGATTATTTTACTACTATTCATTTCAACTTGGATTTTGGTAGTACTTTGGGGAAATAAATCAACTTCTTTTATACACGTTACTTCACCTTTGGGAACAGAAATCAAAATAGCTTTTTTCAAATTTCATTTTACTGACAATATCTTCTACTGTTAGGCTGATAGTTTTTGTCAAAAAGTAGATTTCTACTTGGAATTTATCGTTGAATTCGTTGCCTAAAATGGCTTCTCTTTCAAAATTTGAAATGTCTATAAAATTATGGTTGAACAGAATTCCGTTCATTTCGAAGTTGGCGTTCATTTCACCTAAAACTACTTAATAATTATTACTTGCTGACTTTATTCGAATATTTGGTGCTTTTTTCAGCAAATTTTTCGAATCTTTTATAAAGAAATCGTCTATCAGCGATACACTGGACCCAGTATCAAAAATAAATTTGACAAAATGCATAAAAATGACATCATTAATTTCAATAAAAATTAAACAATCACTATGTCGAAAAATCTTGTCGTACCTCGTCGCCCAAACCTATTGGCGACGAGGGTATTCGTTTTTTGCAAAGCAATTCCTGGCATAATGCCCTATCTTGTTACATTTGAAGCAAACTACCCTACCGTCGAAAGTACGAGGTTCCTTTTGAATAAAATTGCCAGAATGACGAGAGTTGTGTGAATAATTGTTAAAATTAGGTTTTGACCTACCGGATTGTCCTTCGAGCTGCTGAATCCGCTGCAAAAGTTGCTGTATCTGGTAGTCGTCGGCGCTGACGTCGGTCCTTGCAGGCGTCGGGGTCCTGGCGGCGGCTTGGCTGGTTGACGCTTCCCCTGTCATGTACTCCGTGGCCGTTGTCCCCGAGAACGTTTTTGGACTTACCGAAGGTCAGATTTCTCTCGGTGCTTGATTGACTTCCATAACTTCAATTTCTGCTTCTCTCTGTTCCTCGATTTCCACTGCGACTTCGTTTATTTGTTCTTGCTCTTCCACTTGTGTTCTGGTTCGACTCCTTGTGAACATTGAACCCGGTTCATACTTGATTCTAGTTCAAATTTGCACTTTTTGCCGAAAATAACTGATAATTTACGTTTTTAGGCGAGATGCTGGGCGCTTCTCCACCAATTTGTGACACTGCCTGGGAACTAGGGGCGTTGATAAATAAGCAAAGAATATAATAGAATAGAATAGAATAGAATAGAATTTATTCGCTAGATATGTAAAACATACAACAATAAACAAGAGTGAATCACATGTGTATAAAATTAAATAAAATATTACAAAATTTTCAACAATTATCAGTGTTCATGTATATTATATATGAACTATGAATCTCAGGCACTCAGTAATATATTACGCAAATAAATTGATTTTTCCACAAAGTCGTAGACTGTCTGT
This sequence comes from Zygogramma bicolorata, assembly GCA_032362365.1. Taxonomy (NCBI): domain Eukaryota; kingdom Metazoa; phylum Arthropoda; class Insecta; order Coleoptera; family Chrysomelidae; genus Zygogramma; species Zygogramma bicolorata. The sequence continues at coordinate 64,693 of JAVJAQ010005016.1, forward strand.
GGATAAACGTCTTCCTCTACGTATAAGTTGGATAAGTGCAATATAAACACAAATACTATGCAACACAATACATATAAAATAAATAAGTAAAATAAATAAAATAAAACAAAATAGCCAACTAACAACTTAGGGTGGTTGTTGTATCTATGGATTCTCAATTTCAGTTTCGAAATAGATGATGCAATTCATGCCTATCTGAATTGAGTAAGTAGTACCTCAATTTCTTCTTAAAAGTATGATAGTTACTAATAGTTCTTATTTCAGGTGGTAAAAAGTTGAAGAAACGTGGAGCTAAATAAGAATAGGTTCGTGTTCCAATTGATCTTATTGCAAGAGGCGCCCTGTAAAAGTTAAAGTTCTTTCTAGTTTGGTAAGTATGTTCATACTCTCGCAGGTTCGACTTTTGTTTGAATTCAAAGATTGTTATGGCGAAAAAGTAACTTTGACGGATATCAAATAGCTTAGATTCAGTGAACAAAAGATCTGATGAATAAGTCCTTGGTTTTTTCGAAATAATTTTCAGGAACTTTTTTTGCAGTATATCAATATTTTTTATATGTTCTTTTAATGCACTTCCCCAACCGATTATTCCGTACGTTAACCTAGACTCAACCAACGCTTGGTAAACCATTTTCATTTGTTTCTCCTCTAAAAATCTTGAAAGATATTTGAATCTATATATAAGGCTTCTTAACGTATTAGCGAGTTTTGAGATATGATGATTCCATCTCAAATGCTTATCTATAGTTACTCCTAGATACCTAACTGAGTCTTTTTCTTTAATTTCCAGGTTTTCGTCAACTTGCAAGGTAGTGTAAAAAGGCTGAGTATTTTCATAGCACGAAAAGGGTAAGTAAAACGTCTTCTCGAAGTTAATGGTCAGAACTTTGTATTCGAACCACTTTTTTATAACTCCCATATCTTCCTCAATGGTTTCCTCCAGTCTTTTCCAACTATCAGATTCGAAAATGATAGCGGTATCGTCCGCAAAACTTATTACCTCTCCAGATATATTGATATTCAATAGATCATTCACATGAAGAATGAAAAATAAAGGACCCAAGACGGTTCCCTGGGGTACCCCGAATTGCACAGTTTTTTCAATGCTGCAGTGATTATTGATTTTGACTTGTTGTTTCCTATCTGTCAAATAGCTTTCTAATAACCGCCTTACGTTAGCTCTAAATCCCAAATCCTCCAGGACGTCTAACAGATGCGAATGACTCACTGTGTCGAACGCCTTAGCCAAATCTGAAAATATACAGATTATTTTTTTCCCGTTGTCTAATTTCTTCGTTATCTCTGATGTCAAATGTGCAATAGCATCTTCAATAGACCTATTTTTTTGAAATCCGTATTGTTTTTTATCAATATAATTGTTTGCAATGATTAACGAAGAAATTCTCGAGTGCAACGCCTTTTCGAAAATTTTGGAAAAATTTGTCATAACTGACACTGGCCTATAATTTTTTAATGATTTTCTTGATCCCGATTCGAAAATTGGCTTTATAATAGCTTTTTTAAATTGTGAAGGGCAAATACCAGATAAAAAAATATTATTAATGACATGTGAGATAGGTTTGGATATTTCATTGATAATTTGTTTCAACATTTCAGCAGTGATTCCATCGAAGCCTGGAGACTTGTTATTTTTCAACTCCCGAATGATCTGGCTTATTTCTTCTGGATTGGTCTGCGTGAGGAATACAGATTGCTCTTTGATGTCTCTATGGTGCGTATAGTCAGTTTTTTTTATTTTGCTTGCCAAGTCAGCTCCAATATTTGTAAAATAGTTTACGAATGCAGAAGCTATTTCTGAGTTTTCTTGCAGGTTGATTCCATTTTCCAGCTGAATTTCTTCAACCTTCTGGTTCGAGATTTGCGTGTTTGTCAGTTCATTAACAACATTCCAAATATGTTCACTATTATTGGGATTTTTAAGAATTTTATTTTTAAAATATTGACTTTTAGCTGTCTTTATTATTGTATTTAGTTTATTCCTGTATTCCAAAAACTTTTTTTTAAGGAGTTCGCTTTCGGGATTTCTATTCAATGCTTTATACAGTTTATCTCTAGTGCTAATCGAGTTCAATACTGCTATCGTTATCCATGGTTTTCGTTTTCTCCGTTTGTGATTTATCATTATTTTTACTTTACTCTTTTCCATTGCATCAGTTATGTTATTTTGTAAGATATCCGTTAATTGAGTGACTTCAGTGGTTGAGTAGAAATCCTTCCAGTTGATTTTTTGCACATATGTTTCAAATTTTGTTTCATCAAACTTTTCAATAAAATATTTTTGTTCTCGATCGTTTTGGTTCATTTCATGCATATGCAAATTTAGAACTATTGGGTAGTGGTCTGTTATAGGAGTTTTTATAACAAATGACCTCAAATCTTCCTTCGTTTTACTCTTTAAAAAACAATGATCGATGCAACTCATGCTATTCCCTTGTATTCGTGTGAATTCATTTATTACTGATATGAAATCAAATTCACACATTATATTAAGGTAGCTTTCACTGAAAGTACTCGTTGTTTTTATATCTATGTTGATATCTCCGATAAAAATATTATAATCATAAGCGCCTCTTGAAATGGTTTCAATAAATGGAGCTGAGGCATTCAAAAACACATCTATATCATTTGATGGGGATCTATACATTGCTGTTAAGTGGAAGTCAAAATTTTCGTACTTGAAAATTAGTAATAAGGCATTGGACATTGGCAAAGGTCCCTGATATCTGTTGTTTATTGAGTTGTTACAGTGTCACGATGTTAAATACGCTTTCACTGAAAGTACTCGTTGTTTTTATATCTATGTTGATATCTCCGATAAAAATATTATAATCATAAGCGCCTCTTGAAATGGTTTCAATAAATGGAGCTGAGGCATTCAAAAACACATCGATATCATTTGATGGGGATCTATACATTGCTGTTAAGTGGAAGTCAAAATTTTCGTACTTGAAATTTAGTAATAAGGCATTGGACATTGGCAAAGGTCCCTGATATCTGTTGTTTATTGAGTTGTTACAGTGTCACGATGTTAAATACAACTAAATATGCATTTCAATAATGATTCGTGGCTTGGGTCATGGCTTCCTTCGGCTCCCCGCACGCGGTGGGCGTCTTGCTTACTTGACTTGTCTGCGTTGTGAAGTGAACGTGAGGTACTCTACAGGGTGTATGTGCGACAATATGGAAAATCACCCTTTTTAGTCAAAAGTCTGAATTTCCCATTATCCAAATGGCTGAATTCTTTTTTTACAATTTTCCACCTTCGAAGTTGATACGAGTAAGTCGAGACTAGCTCCCAAAACATGAAAAGAATCTATGGATCTGAATTTTATGTTAGTTTCATCATCATGTGAAGTGGAGGAAATGTATTTTTCTCTATTGATGGGAACGGCGCTCACACGCCCTCGTTCTCTTATAATAAAGTGACTATCGTATCCGGATGAGTTATGAAATGCGATGGGAATTAGGAAGAGCTTCCTGAAATTTAAAGTACATGGAGCTTGGTGAGCGAAGCCCTGGTACTGACCTGTAGAATGATCATGGTCATAAACGATAACGTAAAGGGTTTCTCACAAATATGACATACCCTGGCAGTTACAATATTAGGGCGACATATCATAGGTTGGATATCTTTCATTTTTGATGATACGAGTTCAGCAATTTCACCAACAAACCAATCCATACAATTTGAACCTCTGTGAGATTCATGGAATGAAGGAGTGTTATCGTACGAGCCTTTGAAATATAACCCTGCACTATAAGCCCTATGACGTTGATATTTTGATGTTGTTTGCGATATTTGAATATCACTTCTTCAACAGAGATTCGAAATCAGCATAATTTACAAAGGGACATTTCTGTTTTCACACATGATACTGTGGTCCTTCAATTTTTGTTCGCTTTGAAACTAATTTAGACACCTGTCGCAAAAAAACTTTTTACTTGTGTTCTTGCTCACTTGGCTCGACAATAACCTAGACATATCTTTTATCAAACAATAAGGGAACTTTATCTCGATATCTTCGCTATCGACAGGTGGAGCATAGTCATTCAGTTTTGGAAAATATTTATCTTGTACTAACTGTTAATTAACGTGACGTTTTATTTAGTTTTTGTTAATCGAGGCATAAACATTGATAGAAATATCATTGGATTTCCCAAATTTGGAAATTTCATGCTGAGGCATTGGGAATTGTAAAACGTTTGTTTTCAGCACTGTATTGAAATGGGGGTATGAGGAAGTTCGTGTTATTCTTTCTCTAGTCGGACAAAGTGCACTAACTACACTTCAATGAAAGCTCGAGGAATCTCTATTCTCAATATTCACACACGCTTATCGATGCAAAATTTGATCTGGTATCTGATGAAAGATGAACCATTACCTACCTCGTATTCATTAATAGCTACCTCCAGCGAAACAATTTTGCCCAAAGCCCACCCGCTATTTTTCTCCGAGAATCCATTCAATTTATTTAAAATAACATCTACGATATGAGTTTTGAACCATTCCTCCAAATCAGTTCCTACATCTAGAATGGTATTCCGTTTTTCTGAAATGTTTTCGATCCACTATTTCTGATTCATTTGACATCTTCACGAAATCTACATTCGGAGTTGTGTTCAACTTGATCATGGACATTTGCTTTAGATTCCCAGAAATTTTGCCTTTCATTAATTCAAATGAATCATTCAGGAAATGATTGATCTCCTTGTCTCAAATTCAACACAAGCGTTTGAATTCGCGAATTAAAAATTGAATTTACCGACATCCACTTCACTGCATTATTCAAGTCTGCAGCGGCATGACGTCTATTCATTTTTTTTATAAAAACACGTATTCGTTTCAGTTCTCCAATTCTGGTGTGAATTTTACGTTTCATCCTGATAAATTTCGTTTTTTCAAAACCGTTTTTTCCAATGAAGCAAAATAGTTATTTCTGATTTCTAAAAGAGTTTGGTCGATCTTTGCTCAATGTTTCATTGAAATTCTCCATCTTTCCAAAAGTAAATGTAACTCACCAAGGAAATGAAGCTGTTTCTGTTATATTGTTGTGATTGAACGGCTGGTGTTATGAAGGTGTTGTGGCAGGATGAAATGATTGACGGCTTGCAAAGATGAAAAGTCTGGCGGCTTGCAGAAATTATATAGTGATGAAACGATTCTTGTATTGTTGAAGCTGTCTCCTTCGATGGTGTGATTTGTGTCCATAATGAATACAAACGATTTTTAGAGTAAATATAAGCAAATAGCTGGAATCGAATCATTTTCAGAATAAAACAGAGAATGACTGAAATAGAAACATTTTAAAAATATTCGAAGCAGAGTTGGTACAATTATACATAGCTCACCCTAATGTTCCACTATTTCAAAGGAGGTGGCTGGATTGGCTCTACCAGTATCGATCGACCCTTTGGAAACAATTGCGTATTTTCCTTCTCAGAAAAGTGAAATGAAAGGGGTGTAGCTCTCGGTGACTCTCTCTGTTAAAAATGTTACACTTTCCTTCAACTCTAGTAGGACCGTCTTCCCGAATTTGGTTGAAACTAATATGGCTAATGAAATTGGATGCGGCACCCCTAATGGAAGCTGTTGTAACTTTATGACTGGTTCCTGCTCATTCTCTTCAACGGAGACATCGTTCAACTCACTGATATACATCTACAAAAAAGAGTTGGAGTGATGGATCTCGGAAAAATTAAATACTTTGTTTTTTCGATGATATCACCCACACAAAATAGCTTAAGTGTTCAAGAAAAGAGTAATAGTTGAAATATGTACGAGGGGTTTCTTAGAAAAACCTCATGTTTCAAAATGACATCGCGTACACTGAAGAAATAGCAATAGTTGAAATATATAGGATTATCCTACATGCAAGGAAGTAACTGCACAAAATATTTCGGAAAGTTATTCAATTCACTCTGTTAAAGAAATATTGTACTGACATCTGATTACCCACACAACCCGAATACACAAAACTGGATGACGTGCCAGGAACCGAATCGACAACGGCAAGGCACATGCTCGGCGCGAGCAAGATTTCTTGAGGCAATTCACACTGCAATAGGCTTGCCGTGGGTCAAGTAGTGTTCAGCGTTGTGAAAAGTGAAATGTTCCCGACTTCTACGATAATGTAAATTGCTCTGTTTTCAGATGAAGAAGAGCTTGAACAATTCTAGAAAGGGAAAAAGACGGTATTGGGTACATAAAATGCTAAAAAAAGGAAATGAAGGAGAATTTGCAACGTTGCACCCAGAACTTTCAGATTCAAATTTTTTCCAATTGTAACGCACACAGACGTTTCAGAGCTAGGTGTCACTTTGACAACCTGAGCGATCGGCTCCGGCTTAAATCAAGAAGAGGTGGGAGCGGGTCGTAATAGATGTTTTGATTTGGGCGCCAGATGACTTTACCCTTGCGACACTCAGTTAAGATTTGATTTCACGATCTTTCGAGTTTCTTAGTGGTACGGCCGTGTAGGCAGAGGTTAATTTCGAAGGAAATGTGGGCTGGACTTCAGCCTTCGTGAGCGAGCCCGATGTACTTCGTGAGAGTTCGCGTTGCAGGAAGGAGACTTGGACCTTGACGAAGGCTGGTAACATATTGTGCCAGTGGCTTGCCAATTCACTTATTCGAAGAAATTTCAAAATTATTATTTAGGTACTGAGTCTGATTACTACAATTTTGTGGTTGGCTCTCTGGGAGGATATAATAAAAATGAGGTATTGCACAGGAGATTGTCTAATAATGCTTCATATATTCATATCTTCACAACCTTATTCATCTTTGTAGCTCTAAGAATTTATATTTCGTATCATTTTTTTCCTAAAGAATCTGGCTCTATGAGCGAAATGTGAATCGAGTGCGAGTGGTAGGTACCTATCAGTTTAGTGTTGGGATAATTATCAATGAAAAATTTTCACCCCCACGCCAAAGGTGTCTAGGAATAGCTACGTACAGGCAGACTTGGAAATTTCACTGGGGTGTTTCGAGAATAATGAAGTGTTCATGGTTCATGAATCAGTATATCGTGTGCCAGGGATTATTGAGTTTGAGTTCACTATTGTTCAAGGGTTTTGATAGCGAGTTGTTGGTGATTATTTTTCCAGAATAACACAAGTAGGTAGCTAATCGACTTCTGATATTTTCAATACACTTATATTGACATATAATATGAAGATTATTCTTTCGTAGTGTTTTGGATAATTGAAGTACCACAATCTGATAAACCTTCAGAGAAACCAATATGAAAGTGAAGTATTTGTGAATGAGTTTTGAAAACGGAAACGTATTTGATATCCTAATCGTTAACAGAAATGAGCATTTATTCTCCTACCTCTATCAAAAGTATACATTTCAATGACAATGACCATGATACATTTTAAGTCGATATAGGTGTTGGTTCGAGCCTCGGCAACGCCAAAATTTTTATTTTTCTTTAATTCTTTTTTATTTGTTTCGAGGTTCTTGTCATTTTCAGAATTTCTTGAGCATGCGACACTGTACCTACTTCTTGGTTTTGGTTCTTCAATAAATTGTTTTCGTTAGTTCCACAAATAAATTATTCAAAAATGACTTGTTATTCGAGGAATGCAGAAAAATCATATGTGTAACATGGAAAATTTTGAAATGTGGTCGCTATATTGATCCGGAATTTCAGTTCATTGGGGCTAGTCCAGATGGAATAATAGGTGACGGGCGGTACATTGTTGAAATGAAATGTCCGTACTCGGCAAGAGGAATGACCCCAGAAGAAGCCATTGAAACACGAACAAAAATGATAAAATCAATAGAAGACATAAGTGGTATTTCCAAATTCGAGGGCAACTCCATGTTACACGAGTTGATTCCTACCTTCTAGCTGTATGGACCCCATATGGTCTGAAACATGAATATATCGAAAAATATTATGAGTTTTGGGAAAATTATATGAAAGGAAAATTATTGAACTCTTTCAATGATTGCCTTTACCAGAGCTCATTGATAGTCGGAAACTACGCAATATGGATATTCGAGATCCAACTTATGTGCTCGAAGCTCTAGAGGTAAAAATGAAAAATGTTTCGAAAAAACAAAAGCTTAAATGATTTTTCCTTATATCTTCATTGACTTGTCATTTACAACCGCTTACAGGACGTGGAACTCCTGAAACTTTTCAGTGTTTCTCTTCAATAATGTGGAATTTGCTTTTTAAACTCGATTCTCAATATTGGAATTTCAATAACTGTCCACTCTGGAGAGTAGATGACAACATTGATTTATCAATTTAGGTAACATATTGGCATAGTATACTGCATAATAAATATTGAAATCGAGATTTTTCAATCACAACCTATGATTGGTATTATAATTTCAACCGTGACAACATATCGTTCACAAACTGATATATCAATTTTGGTAATACAGTATTTGATTATAAATCGAATAATTCAGACATAAAAACTGGAATATTAAAATTCATTGAATTCCAATGCCGGAAAATCACCAACATACTGAACTTTTTGTATACTTAGTTTCACATACGAATCCGTCTTCACATAAAACAGTAATCCTTCAGTATTTTCCCGAATAGATTTTCACTTCAACCAAAGTTTCATCAAGTTCTTTCCATAAATAGAGAATAAAGATTTTTTACTAACAATGTGATGTTGCCTGAAACAAAACTCAAACTAATTACATTACACATTACACACAGTTTAGCAAACCGAAATAGGTTCTTCGTGAGTTCAAGCCCCGCAACAGTCAGTTTTTTTTCAGGTAAGTATTCGGTTAGTACATGTGAGTGAAGGTGAATGAATTTTTAAGGTTGAATTCCGATAAATCACAATCAATAGGTATGGTTTCTATGTGACAACTGAAAATTGCCGAAGTGACATTAATTAAATGAATCCGATTGTTATTCATTTTTATGTCGATGAATTATTTACCAGGCATTACGATATCTATCTTCATTCGTTTCCGTGATATTGAACCGATATTGGGTGGAGTAGCACCATATATACTACTAGGTATTAGATTTTTCCTGGATTTTCATGCGATCTGAAACATTCCATTTCACATATTTTCTGTGGATTCCTAGAAAACCCGCTTTCTACTTTTTTTTTTCAACGGTTTCCCGTTAGATCTGTTGATTCTTTGAGTATTTTATTTCTGGATACTTCGAAGTGACATTCGTCCTTGTTCCCGACTGATGGTCAATTATACATTCACCGGCGTATGTAGTGAATAACTTCAAATTTTTATCAACGGGAATGTTACTGAATCTCCATGTCTGACAGGATCATTATCATAAAAATCAGTAATAAGGGAATACCACATAAAACTCTACCTACGAACTCATTCAAATATTGAAATGAAGAACATACAATCAGGGAATTCACAACTCTTGTCAGATAATGACTAATGCACTAATTATGCCGGTGAATGTGAAACTCAACTCAAAAGACCTTATTTCAATTGTTAGCATTCTCACTCACACAAAATAGAAAACAATTCTGAATCAGAAATTATGATAGAATTGAAACCCTTTACGTACGTACGTTACTGTATAGCTGAGGGGGAATTAGCCACGCCTATTCTGACCTGTTACGGTTAACATGGTGAATCCGAATACATTTGCCTTTAAGGTATGCAACCAACATTGACGAAGGGTATAAGTTGCATAGATTTAGGAGTAAATAAAAATCTCGAGAAACGCGCTCTTAATAGGCCTACCTACTACTCACCGAATATGAAAGGCTGGAAGTTGTCAAACTATAACACTTCGCTCTTTGAACCAACTGAATGAAAAAAAAAATTACGATTCCACAAATATATTGCTCAACTTCTATAACAACTTGCATAAGTACCCCGGAATAAGTATAGCCTACGATTACCCTCAGTTGAATCGTGACAAAAAAAGGTCTATCATCAATCAATCATTGAGCATGTAAACATGACAAAAAAATTATACGATAGTAGTAGAAATATCAGTCTATCATAGGCTGACCTTTAATCTATAGCATAAGTATGCCGAAATTAGTATAACCTATGATTACCCCAAGTCGAATCGTGACCAAAAAAAGTCTATCATCAATCAATCATTGAGCATGTGAACGTGACAAAAAAATTATATGATAGTGGTAGTGATATCAGTCTATTATAAGTCGACCTTTGATCTATAGCATAAGTATCCCGGAATGAGTATAACCTATGATTACCCCAAGTTGAATCGTGACCAAAAAAAAGTCTATCATCAATCAATCATTGAGCATGTGAACGTGACAAAAAAATCATATGATTGTAGTAGCAATATCAGTCTATCATAAGTTGAACTTCAATCCATAGGGCTGATGGAAAAAAAATTATATAATCGTCACAGAGGATCAATAATAACAAAATAATATTACGAGTTTCTCATAATTTCGAAACATTACTTGATAACAACAATAATTTCGAAAAGTTAACCAAGAATACCAACCCTACAAAATATTGCTAGATAACACGACAATGTACCCACGGGTTTTCCTTAATTACACAGCGTACACCTCGTGGGGACAAGTTGCGCCACAACAGTGAAAATGAGAACCAAACTTTTGATTGAAGTCCACTTACTCTAATTTTTTTTTTCACCAATCATAACTATTTATATTAATGATTGATTGATTATATTTATATAAGGTAAAAATGGTGGAACAAACACCCAACGATAACCGAAATATTCATTCGCCGCTAGCTACGGGCCCCAAGCGATCGCGCGCGAAATTGTTTTTATGTACAGGTATGAATATAGTAAAATAGTTCAATTTCAAAGCAGATCAGTAAAAAAAATTATGACAGATCAAAGCAGGATTATAAATAAGTCAGTTTGCTCCCAAAATTCTACTTGCGCGTCAGCTCTCCCAGTCGATTTCCTGTTCAGTATGGAGGAGATATGGGCTGGGTAGTAGTGGCGGCCAGCCCACGTAGTATCTGGTAGATCACTGACAGGCCCTCATTGGGTCTCAAAAATCCACAAAAAAAAACCTAGGGAAATAAATTCCAGTCACAAATAGGAATCTTTTTGTTTTAAATTTGGGGGCGAAGTGAAATTCTCGTAATTTTTCCGCCCCAGAAAAAGGTTGCACTTCCACAGAGATGAAATATCAGTAATCCGCACAAAACTTAACTTCAGCTTGAAAAAAATCAATTGGTTCGATGACAGGACTAAGAAAAACTTTGAAAAATCTCAGTATGACTCTGATGTTGAAATTAACTGAATTCGATGACTCATAACTTGTTACTTTCAATATCTCGCCCATATTTTACTGAATTGAATGATGAAGGACTAGTTTCATCACATCACTGGTCTGGGATCACTTCAAAGCGAGTGTTAAAAGAAAAATAGCAACATAATGATCAAATAAAAACTCTGTAAAAACATTTTATGAATCAGCCGGGATTACTTCAAAGCGAGTGTTGAAAAAAAAACAACAAAATGATCAATTAAAAAAACAAACCGGCAAGGTAGCTGGTTTTATTAACATCTCTGTAGAACCTACTCAAAAATTTTGTGGAATCCAGACACTCGAGTCGCTTGGGAGTAAACCAGCCTAGAGTAAAAAAAATCTACAATCTATAAAATCGATCATGTGAGAAGAAAATATATACATATAATACCCATACCTATAAATACCCATATATTCATATGTTTAAGTAAAAAAATCGATACTACCATTGGTAGTAGCATACATGAAATAGTGCTGATCATAGGTAGAACGAAAAGTACAAGGTACTTTGGACCACCTTGCAGCGCCTTGTAACCCTTTTCTTTGCGACCACGACTTAAAAATCCAGAGAAAATGAATGATTCTGAATATGCAGATTCGCAGTTTCACAATGAACAGAAAGAAATTAAAACACAATGCATTTTTCTTCATTAAAAGGTGGAACTGGCATAAGAAAAGTACGAACATACCTTTTTTTTCTCAGCCGGCTTGTACCACTCTGGGGAATGGAAATAATTCATTAAACCTCGATAAGAACGGTAAGGCTTCAGCTCACAATCCAAGAACAACAGAATATCTGCTTTCCTAAAGTCCCTTTGGATGTGAAAAATATATATGATCCTCAAACGAGAATGATGTGCCACCTCAAATTTTCCACTATCAATACTCAATACGGAATTGCTAAGGGCAAAGTTTTTACTTTCATAATGACCACCAGGAAAATATTCCTCAAAAGAGACTTCTATCAAATCGAAAGACAGGTATCCATGGCGGCCCTTCAGAAAATTTTTCACGTTCAGCTTCGATTTTCATGAATTTCGGCAAAACGGAAATTTACCCAAAAAAATTGAACTTCTACCTATGCACATGACTCTACGTCGTGAGTAACATTCAATGAAACAATCAAGTTCGTTCTACGAAATATATTATCAACTATCCTAAAGAATTTAAATGAAGTGTTTCAAAATTCGGAAAGAGGCCTCATTATTTTGATCAAGAAAGATATTTACACACGGATATTTTCACTAATTATATTCTCGGGGGAGAAATATTATGACTCTTACGGAGAGGAAGTGAGGACGATTCAAACCATGGCTAAGTTTACATCTGTCGTGCTGAATACAGCGGGGAAATTTTTACATGTACCACTAGAGGGCGCTGAAACATATAGAAAGGAAGATATCAGAAACATCTATTTCTCTTCCTGATATACAACTACAGGATATTCTTGAAATCTGATCCGAGTTTGACTACGTATATTCCCGGATTGTTAGTTACCATTTACAGGAGTAGGAAACGAGTGGTTCCAATGATGCCACCTGTGACTGGGGAGTTCAACTTGCTGAGGGAACTGTAAACCTACAGTCCCGTTAGCGGCCGAACTGTCACTCCAATACCTAATGAATCCAAAACTAGGATGACATTGTTGACATTTCACACGAAATGAAAAGCAAACAAAATTAAATCTTTCGCAACCGCAAAGTGAATTATTATGCTTATCCCGAATGCCGGTCTGGGAATGCAGGAATAAATGAACCAGGTAAGTTTGCAAGTTTTGGTCATCACTATTCCTTTGAATTTTTTCCTGATGAAATATCAGTACAAACATAACCACTCTTTGTTTTCGTTCGGGAATATCCTACTCAAAGAATGAACACACTAGACAGCTCAAATGACTGACAACCTTTGAGGTATTTGTAACCAACTCGAGAAAGTAGCAAATGCTGAGAGGACAGTCCGTTGCCCATGAATAAGGTGGCTGCGGAACTGAAATGATAATGTTGTACTGGAGCTACCCAAGTCTTCCACATCAGTCTCACGACTACCACTACGATGTATAAGAGGAATTTATGCTCATTAGGTGTAGTTTAGTTGCTACTCTTAGTTTGAGGATGTTGTATGTACGCTGCTAATTCAATAAAGATGCCAAAGACTGGTTGTAAGTATTTTACCTGCTCATTCACCCTAGATAATTGTAGTCAGCCTAATGAACCGTTACAGACACCCCCTTTACCTGAAGAAAATTTACTGCGGTGAATTTTCTCCAGCGCTAGCTGCCTTCGAATCCTTCGCGTTCCAGATACCCTTGGAATTACCATGCCCGTCCATGAGCTCGTATGTCCAAGGAGATACCCTTGCCCTTATATTACCCTTGCCCTTATATGAAATGGTCCTACAAATTCAGGTGCAAGCTTACCACTATAGTATTTTGCTGCGTCGGAATCAACAAAATTTTTTCTATAAACTAATTGATTTGGTAAAAAATTTTCGTTTTTCCGTCTGAGGTTATATGTTCTTATGTTCCTCTCAGAAGCTGATCTCAGTCTCTGCTGGACATCGGTGAAAACCCTCTTGAATGCTTCAGTCCTCGGTATTGAGGCCACCGCGCTTTCATCTACATTATCCTGTAACCGCTGGTGGTCTTTTCCGTCCAGGATCATATTTCTACCGAAGTTGACGAAGTACGGTGAGTAGTTCGTGGTCTCGTGTCTAGCAGTTCTGGGGGCACAGGCGATTTGTGGGAGGTTCAGGTCCCAGGTGCGGTGATTATCGGAGACAAACATGGAAAGCATCGTCTTCAGGCCACGATTCACTCTTTCAATGGGATTGGCCTGAGGGTGATAGTACGCGTTGAAACGAATTCTTATATTGTACTCTCTTCCAAGTCTTTGAAACTGGCGGCACTTGTATTGCAGCCCATTATCACATACTACCAACCGTGGCACTCCATATACTAGGGAAATTTCTTCCTTCATTTTCTTCACAATAACATCGGCTGACGGAGACCTCAAGGGAAAAACTAATGAGTATTCACTGAAATTGTCAGTCACTACCAAAATGAACTTGTGGCCCTTGTTCGACCTCGACAGAGGATCCATATCTCGAATGTTGGTGTGAAAATCACTATGTCGTCCAAGTAAACGAAGACGTGTGGTTCCAGTTCAGGTCCCAGAACGCGATCAATTAACCTTTGCCAGGTTGCAGGCGAATTGTGCAGATCAAACGGCATCCTTTTGAACTGGTACAAACCACGCCCAGGCACAGTGAAGGCAGTGTATGGCCTTGAGCTCTCAGCTACTGGTACCTGCCAGTTAGCACTCTTGATATCAAGTGACGAGAGGTAGTGAGCATTCCGCAGCTTGTCCAATGTATTAGACACGTAGGGTAGTGGGTAGCTATCCCTTTCTGTGACGGCATCAGGTTTTCGGTAGTCGACACAGAATCGGGGAGGACCAGCCACTCTTGGATGGTTCGATGATGTCGTTCTTCAGCATCTCGTCTAACTCTTTGTCGGTATGCTGCTGAATTACAGGAGACACTGGGTAATACCGCTGCTTGATAGGGAGCGACTTCGTGACAATCTCATGTTCTACTAAGTCCGTGCATCCAAGTTTATCACCCATCAAGCCGAAATTATTGTCAATTAATTCGTTCAGTCGAGCCTCTTCCATCTCCGTCAAAACCGTTTGACTCCTTAGATTATCAACCATGTCTAAGTGATACGTTTCTTTCGAGAAGTGCAACTCGTTATGTCGTAAATCTGGGACGATGCCCATCACCTTCCAGAAGTCGTTACCTAATATGAGTGTATGTCGCAGTATATGTACAACCAGAACCTTCAACAATTTACTTCTGCCCCGCAAAGTAAACGGAACTTCACACTCTCCCACACTTTCACATACATCGCCATTAGCCACCGTACATGATATTTTCCTTGACGTATCTAACAGCAGTCCTAAATCCCTGATGTTCCAGCCACGACTACCGATGATCGTTGCGGAGGCTCCAGAATCCAGTAATCCTAGGATTTCCTTGGAAAATACCTTCACCTTCAAAAATGGGCGCTCGTCCTTGTCGGCATGGTCGAGAATGTAATCGAGAACCGGTTGAAGAGTGGCCGTCGAGTTTTTGGGCGAGACATTCTTACCTCGAAGACCTAAGAATGTCCTAGCCCGTTTCCCTTCGCAGAGCAACTGGGGCAGTTTCGCTTCGTGAAACCTTGCACGCTCACAGCCAAAGCACTTGAGTTTTTTTGACAAGGCACACCCTATTGCGCGTTGACCAGGAGTGTTGCACCGGAAACAGACTATTTGCTGGGGTTTTTCTCTAGCTATAGGTTGGGCAGTAGCTACTTCAAGGGCACTCAAGTCCTCTGCAACTTCCACAAATGCCAGATCCTTTTCAATGATATTCGCACGACGGCCTACCTACTAATCACCGAATAAGACAGGCCGGAATTTGTCAAACTATAATACTTCGCTCTTTAAACCAACTGAATGAAAGAAAAAACCAGATTCCACCAATATATTGCTCAACTTCAATAACGACTTGCATAAGTACCCCGAGATAAGTATAACCTACGATTACCCTAAGTTGAATCGTGACAAAAAAACAGTCTATCATCAATCAATCATTGAATCTATGAACATGAAAGAAAATTATACGATAGTAGTAGAAATATCAGTCTATCATAGGTTGACCTTCGATCTATAGCATAAGTATCCCGGAATAAGTATAACCTATGATTACCCTAAGTTGAATCGTGACAAAAAAACAGTCTATCATCAATCAATCACTGAGCATGTGAACGTGACAAAAAAATTATATGATAGTAGTAGCAATGTCAGTCTATCATAAGTTGACCTTTGATCTATAGGTCTGATAGAAAAAAATTATATATTCGTCACAGAGGATCAATAATATCAAAATAATATTACGAGTTACACATAATTTCGAAACATTATTTGATTACAACAATAATTTCAAAAGGTTAACCAAGAATACCAACCCTACGAAATATTGCTAGATAACACGACAATGTACCCACAGGCTTTCCTCAATTACACAGCGTACACTTCGTGGGGACAAGTCGCGCCACAACAGTAAAAATGAGAACCAAACTTTTATTTATAGTCCGCTTAGTCTAGTTTTTTTCTCACCAATCATAACTATTGTCAGGTAAAAATGGTGGAACAGACACCCAACGATAACCGAAATATTCATTCGCCGCTAGCTACGGGCCCCAAGCGATCGCGCGCGAAATTGCTTTTATGTACAGGTATGAATATAGTAAAATAGTTTAATTTCAAAGTAGATCAGTAAAAAACATAATGGCAGATCAAAGCAGGATTGAAAATAAGTCAGTTTGCTCCCAAAATTCTACTTGCTTGTCAGCTCTCCAAGTCGATTTCCTGTTCAGTATAAAAGGGATATGATCTGGGCAGTAGTGGCGGTCAGCCCACGTAGTCTCTGGTAGATCACTGACAGGCCCTCGATGGGTCTCAAAAATCCACACAAAAAAAAGGAAAATAAATTCCAGTCACAAATAGGAATCTTTTTGTTTTAAATTTGGTGGCGAAGTGAAATACTCGTAATTTAATCGCCCCAGAAAAAGGTTGTACTTCCACAGAGATGAAATATCAGTAATCCGCACAAAACGCAACTACAGCTTAAAAAAAATCAATTGGTTCGATGACAGGACTGAGAAAAACTGAAAAATATCAGTATGACTCTGATGTTGAAATTAACTGAATTCGATATCTCATAACTTGTTACTTTCAATATCTTGCCCAGATTTTACTGAATTGAATGATGAAGGACTAGTTGCATCACATCCCTGGTCTGGGATTACTCCAAAACGTGTGTTAAAAGAAAAATAGCAACATAATGATCAATTGAAAATCCGGAGAAACAACCGGCATGGTAGCTGGTTTCATTAACATCTCTGTAGAACATACTCGAAAATCTTTTGGAATCAAGACGCTCGACTCGCTTGGAAGTAAAACAGGCAAGATTAAAAAAAATCTACAATCTATAAAATCGATCATGTGAGAAGAAAATATATACATAAAATACCTATACCTATAAATACCCATATATTCATATATATAAGTAAAAAAAATCGATAGTACCATCGGTAGTAACAAACATGAATTAGCGCTGATCATAGGTAGAACGAAAAGTACTAGGTACTTCGGACCACCTTGCAGCGCCTTGTAACCCTTTTCATTGCGACCACGACTCAAAAATCCAGAGAAAATGAATGAATCTGAATATGCAGATTCGCAGTTTCACAATGAACAGAAAGAAATTAAAACACAATGCATTTTCCTAAATTAAAGAGTGGAACTGGCATAAGAAAAGTACGAACATACCTTCGAGCTCAGAACGGTTTTTTTCTCAGCCGGCTTGTACCACTCTGGGGGATGGAAATAATTCATTAAACCTCGATAAGAACGGTAAGGCTTCAGCTCACAATTCAAGAACAACAGAATATCTGCTTTTCTAAAGTCTCTTTGGATGTGAAAAATATATATGATCCTCAAACGAGAGTGAAATGCCACCTCAAATTTTCCACTATCAATACTCAATATTGAATTGCTAAGGGCAAAGTTTTCACTTTCAAATCGACCACCAGGAAAATAATCCTCAGAAGAGACTTCTATTAAATCGAAAGACAGGTATCCATGGCGGCCCTTCAGAAAATTTTTCACGTTCAGCTTCGATTCCATTTCTCTCCCTGATATACAACTACAGAACATTCTTGAAATCTGACTCGAGTATGACTACGTATGATCCCGGATTGTTAGTTACCATTCACAGGAGTAGGGAACGAGTGGTGCCAATGATGCCACCTGTGACTGGGGAGTTCAATTTGCTGAGGGAACTGTAAACCTACAGGCCCGTTAGCGGCCGAACTGTCACTCCAATACCTAATGAATCCAAAACTAGGAATACATTGTTGACATTTCCACGAAATGAAAAGCAAAAAAAAAATAAAATCTTTCGCAACCGCAAAGTAAATTATTATGCTCATCCCGAATGCCGGTCTGGAAATGCAGAAATAAATAAACCAGGTGAGTTTGCAAGTTTTGGTCATCACTATTCCTTTGAATTTTTCCCAGATGAAATATCAGTACAAACATAACCACTCTTTGTTTTCGTTCGGGAATATCCTACTCAAAGAATGAACAAACTAGTCAGCTCAAATGACTGACAACCTTTGAGGTGATTGTAACCAACTCGAGGAAGTAGCAAATGCTGAGAGGAAATTCCGTTGCCCATGAATGAGGTGGCTGCGGAACTGAAATCATAATGTTGTACTGGAGCAACTCAAGTCTTCCATATCAGTCTCACGACTACCACTACGATGTATAAGAGAAATTGATGCTCATTATGTGTAGTTCAGTTGCTACTCTTAGTTCAAGGATGTTTTATGTACGCTGCTAATTTAATAAAGATGCCAAAGACTGGTTGTGAGTATTTTACCTGCTCATTCACCCTAGATAATTGTAGTCAGCCTAGTAGACCGTTACACAATATTATCGAATGTCTGTGGCTGAGTTTGACAATTTATTGTACCAAATCAGTGAACCTTTTCAAAAACAGAACACAAACTTTCGTGAATCCATTTCATCCGATCAAAAACCGGCGGTCTGCCTAAGGTAAGTATTTTTTTTAAATGTTCTTCATTTCTTAAATTTTTTCATTTTCTATGAACAGAATTTTTATAAATACATCAGAACCGAAACACTAGCACACTATTTCAAAATACTTTATCTACTACTGTATTTTTACCACGTAAAATGTTGAACGTAAAAATTGCAACTCTGGTTAAACCTACAACATATTATATAATAACACACAGAATATACTTAACATAATGTAATAATACTTTACTCATAATTATTGTCTGCGGTAGAAAAATTCTTGTAATATGACGAGGCGGATTATGATTTAGGTACCGAGACACGTGATGGTGACGAGGTGTCATTGGGATTACCGAAGCAGGTGTTGAAGATATTAGTGGCTGATATTGAGGTCGTTGAAATTGCAAATTCATTTGGGGTTGTATATCAAATTGTACATTGCTATGGAAATAAGTTGAATGTGTTGGAATATGCGAAGAAATCTGTTCGCCGATATATTTACCTTCAATATCTGAAACAATCTTGAATATTTCTTTTGTTTGCAAGATTGTAACGTGAAAATGTTACCATTTTTCATTACTTGAATATCAATGCCTAATAGCTGAATCTTTGTAGGGGTAGACAATAATTTCAGTATTTCTGCAGCAACTTTCTTTATCGACTAAACCGAAATATATGAAAACATGCTATAAAACTTTCATATTGTTACCTGAAGACAAAAAGCATATAATTATGGTTGTGTTTAGAGATCACCAGTAACTTAATTCACCGTTCACTATGATTTAATCGGGTATAGTGTTCATTGTATTAGTCTAGTCGCGTTCATGAGGGTCTCTGATCTATCTGAAAAGATAATCCTGGGTTATTCAAGTTTCGTGTAGAGCCAACAAGATAGTTGAACTAAGCTGGAGGTACTCCTTACTTACAGAATACATCTCGTAGAAAACATTTTTAATTGCATTGTTTTGTTTTTCTCCTGTCGAATGTATTTGAATATCTTCAGGGTTATGATTTCGTCCACTGACAGTCTTCTCCTCAATTTTATCTAGTGGTGGCATGAACTTGACAGTTCCGTTTTCGGCATGTTATGTTGTTCCGTAGATTTCGCCATAGGTAGATGTATTTTTGTACTTACCTTTTCTCTCTGGAGCCGTGGGCGCGAATATTTTGAATTGTCCGGAAATGCCTGTCATATATCAATGAATAAAACCAATCAGAAATTTACATTTGTTCGACTGTTTTATAGTGGTCGTTGGTCGTGATTCTCAGGTTTTCAAATGTTTTTTTTATGGTTTTTATCGAAACTGAAGCCAAGCCGTTTTTTCCATGGCATTTGAGTGAAGTTCTCGAGCAAATTTCTCCAACATGAAGATCATTTGCAAATTGTTGATACCAGCAAAGGCCATCCAGCTTGGAGGTGAGTCGACTTCACTCAGGGTCTCTATAGGTATCCAGAGAAACAATTTCCTGAACCCAAATCAATTTCTTTTAGATTTGAGGGCCTTCTTCCTTCGGAGGTTTTGCCACCTGTTCTACTTACTATCCATAGTCTCTAGTCTCCGGTTTCATGTATTCTGGAATTTGCTTTTGAATCTCATCCAGCCCACTCCAGTAGTGTCTTGCCACCTGTTATTTGGGAGACGAGCCCTGTCTGTGAATTCAGGAGTTACACACTCAGTCCGTTTCCTTCTACCAGAGGGGTACTTGTCTGGTTGCTACTATTGTCCAACAAGACTACTATGAGCCCAGCCAACCAGTCCACCAGAGATAAACTACTCTACCACATGGTGCAGATCTAGTAGAACTTCAGGTTGCACCTTCTGCAGCCAAACCACCCTTGCAGTATTGTATTGCCCGTTTTGAACTCCTGAGTAAGGACATCTGTAAGTTTGTCACATTCACACCAAACTGGTATATCTACAGAGTCCACGCCTGAACTATACGGTATGGGAAACAACCAGTGAAAATGCTCTTTTTCACCTTTCAATATTAGATTTAAGGTACCGATTTCAATTTCACTGTGAAGGTAATACGGTTGTGAGTTTTGTTGTAGGCCTACAACGGAATGTTTAATGGATTACCTCTTGAGTATTAATACCATTAATTTGCTGAATATCAATTAAATTATTTCAATGGTATCATATGATGAACTAAATTCTGTGTAAGGTTCTCATGTCTACATATCGGTAAACATATTTGGAAATTATTGTTCGGCACCTGAATATAAGAAAGTTCCGTCAAAACTACCAGAGAAACATTTAGCAAGTCATATATGTCATTCCATATTAATATATCATTAAACTCCACATGAGTCTACCAGGTGTTTTTTTTGTATAACAACCACGTACTTTTTCTCTGTTATCACTGGTTGAATAGAGTGGCGCCCTCTGTCTACTCAACAAAAATCTCCACCTAGGCCATCGCTCACTAGACTAGTAAGCCGCCTGTGGAAGTGTCAGCTGACTGCTTTTTCGAGGATTTCTAAAATCTAAGAAAACGTAGTTTACCGTCACAACTTTGTCGCCTACATCGTGGGGCCCGATTTTGTTGAGTAGATTCTGTTTCATTAATCCTTGTGGACTCATTTGGAAATTTGACCTTTCAATTTTTAGTGAACAAAAATTAATCGAATTCCTGCAGAAATACTGGTATTGCATTTTCCCTATAACACAGTTTCAGGTGAAAACTCCTGGACTTGGTGTGAAAAACTTGTTTTCATTTTGGGTTCGTCCCGTTAATAAAGATTATTATTATTATTATTATTACATTTTCCTTTTCTGAACAAATAAATTGAATTTTGAAATATTTTCATTGGATTCTCCAATAAATACATCCCAATTTGAATTTTTCGAGAATACTTACAGAGTGTTCAGTATTGGTGGTCCCTAATATAATTTTGAATTTTTTGAGTGTTTAATATTAGTTGTTATTATATTTGTGGTCACTCATTATTGTTTGTTTGAAACACAGGCTAGTGATCATTATTTGAGTTATATTCAGATTTCCTATAGGATTCCTATCTGTTTTCTATTAAGGACTAGACTGTTTACTTTGAATGCTATAACCGATTACTTCGAATGTTTGAACTGATCGCTTTGAAAATTTAGTTTGTTCTTGAAATTTAAAGAGTGTTGTTGCACAAATCATATTATTGTTAGATACTTACATTGTTATTCATAGTTTTTCAAAATGGCTTTCAAACCCAATCATTTGCTAACTGCTGAGTTGCATTATGAGCTCAAGATTAGAGGAATTGTTACTGATCGTAATATGAATGAAAAGCGCAGTATCTTAGCAAAAGCTATGGCCGAAGGTAAAAACCTTCCACCTACCGAATCAGGATATTCTTTTCTAGAGGAAAAAATGGAGATAAAGGCAACTCATACAAGCATGGAAGGTTCTATTCCGGAATTTGAAAGTGGTACCTCAAAAGATTCTGTTTATCAAAGATTACGCTCTAGGTTAGCTCATGTAGGAGATAGAATTAAACGAATGAAGGTTGACCAAGCAGATAGGGTACTTCATTCAAGAATGAGGCTTATGCAACTCCAATTCTATTAGAATCAAATCTTGAAGAAAAAATACAAAAACCTGAGGTAGGGCCTTCCATATCAGATGATGTTTCAAGCTCTCTTATAGAAAAGTTCAAACAATTGAATCCTCCAAAAGTTTCACAAACAACTTCTGAACCTCCTGCTATTTATAAGTGGAATTTAAAATTTGATGGCACTAAAAAGACATTGGGGGTCAAATCATTTCTAGAACGAGTTCATGAATTAGCTGAAGCTAGACAAGTTACTAAATCACAATTGTTTGAGTCTGCATTGGATTTATTTGAGGGTGAGGCTTTATTATGGTCGAGAAGAGTTGAAGATACTGTTAAGGATTGGGATTCTCTTACTGATAGGTTGAAAGATGATTTCTTGGAAAAAGATTATGATGAAGAACTTTGGGAGATGATAAAAAATAGGCAGCAATTGGAAAATTAATCAATTGTGATTTATGTATCTGTCATGGAACAGCTTTTCAACCGTCTCAGTTCAACTCCTGCAGTTTGCACAAAAATTAAATGGGTTAGAAAAAACTTGAGATCAGAATTTGTAGATAGATTGGCTTTGAATAATTATTCCACTTCAGATGAAATTATAAGGGATTTAATAATTTTGGAAGAAGTATCGCGAGAGTGCAGTTGAGGAAGAATTAGGTATCGAGGATGGGGTTCATAGCGAATTTTATAGTTCTGCAGGTAACAGTTCAACTAACTTTCAAACTCACAAGGGAAGATTTAGAAGTTCAAGAAAGTTTTGCAAAAATAATGATAGGCATAATTCTAGATCTGACCGAAAAAATTTTTCCTCATTAGAAGTCCAGAACAGTGGACAAGAAAGAAAAGTTGTTACATGCTGGAACTGTAAACAAGCTAACCACACTTTCAGACATTGCACTGTTAAGAGGAGTACCTTTTGTTATGGTTGTGGGGAACCTGGTAAGCGGAGAGTTGATTGCCTTAACTGTTCGGGAAACGCGTCCCGGAGGTAACTTGTACCTTTAGTCATGGGCGTTCCTTTAGTCATGGCCGTTCCTTACCTCCGAAATATAAGGCCAACATTTTTAGTTATCCTTCTATTGAACATAAAAATCATATTCAATTCGTTAGAGAATTTTTAGGAAATTTGAATAGAAAAAGTTCGGAGGCTTCGGCAGCTCCTGTTTTTCTCCAGTTACCACAAGATAATAGACCTTACGTATCAGTTAACATTTTTGGAAGAGAAATAGTTTCACTCTTAGATTCAGGGGCAAACAATTCTATTGTTGGTCAGAAAGGTGAAATATTTTTAGAAACTCTAGATTTGAAAATTAGTAGATCATCTCACAATTTTGTTACCACTGCAGACGGTGCTAAACAGGAAGTTGAAGGAATAGTAGACTTACCTGTATATATTGGAGATACCTTCTGAGATTTTTAGTAGTTCCATCAGTTAATTACCCTTTCATACTTGGTAGTGATTTTTGCAAAAAATTACAGCTGAAAATTAACTTCAAGGACAACTTCTGCGAAGTGTGTAAAAAATCTAATTTAAATATAGTCTGTAATCACGTTAACGAGGGTACTGAAATCAATAGAGATCTTCTTTTTACTGGGAAGTTAGGTAGAACCAACAAGATGGAATATCATATTGATGTGGGGGAGGCTGCTCCAGTAAAACAACGCCCATATTTGATTTCACCCTATATGCTTGGTCACCAGAATTCAGAGTTAGATAAAATGCTTGAGTTGGAAGTAGTAAAACCCTCCAAAAGTGATTGGTCATCGCCAGTACTACTAGTCAAAAAACCCAATAATGAATATAGATTTTGTTTTGATGGACGGAAACTCAACCCATTAACAAAAAAAGACAGTTATCCACTTCCAATAGTTGATAGGATTCTAGCTTCGTTGGGTCGTACCCGTTTTATTTCATCAGTCGATCTGAGAAGTGGTTTTTGGCAAATTCCTTTAGACGAATCTTCTGAAGAAAAAACAGCTTTTTCAGTACCGGGAAGAGGCCTTTTTGAATTTCAAGTTATGCCATTCGGCCTGTTTAATGCCGCGCAATGCCTTCAGAGATTAATGGATGCAACTTTCGGTCCAGAGATGGAACCTAATATTTTTGTATACCTTGATGATTTAATAATACTCAGTGAAACTTTCGATGAATATATCAAATTATTAAATGAAGTAGTGAAACGGCTCAAAGATAGAAATTTATCAGTAAATTTCAAGAAATGAGAATTTTTACCCCCATCTTTAAAATATTTAGGGTTCATAATGTTATATATGTATATCAAATAAACATGCTGTATGTAAATGTTATAACTTGATGCTAGATCAACTTAGGATACGGATGACTTTAGGTTTTGTTAATTGTAAATATGCCAATAAACTTGACATATCAAGAAACCACTTTTCTTCCATAATAAGTATATAAAAATGGAGGAAATCCAGTAGCAGCATGGAGCAAATGGCTACAGAGCTTCAAATTATATATGACGGCATCGAATTATGATAAAGAAAGTGAGCAACGAAAGGTAGCACTTTTTCTTCATTACATTGGACCGAAAGGATTGGATATTTATAATTCATTCAATTTGGATAGTGAGAATGTCGAACTGAAGACTCTTTATGGCAAATTCAATGACTACTTCATTCCGAAGAAAAATTTAACAATGGAACGTCACGCATTTTTCACCAGAAGACAAAGGGCAGATGAAGATATTGATACATTCTTAACAGATCTTCAAAATAAAAGTCATTCTTGTGAATTCGACACGTTGAGATTGTCATTGGTGAAAGATATATTCATATGTAACCTACATCATAAATTCCAACATATCAGACAGAGACTTCTACAAGAAGCGGATCTTACATTAGATAAAATGATAAGCATATCAAAAGCTATGATCCTCTCCCAAGAAAATGCAATTCAGTTGAGCGGCAGTGCTAGTTGTTCGAATGTGCAAGCAATGGGTATCAACAAACTGAATATTGGAAACTATCATTACGATAAAAATCGTCGGTCTAGGTCAAGAAGTAAATCAAGATTATGGAGTGACAGAAATAAACAAAGATCCCCGAGTAGGCTGAATAATGATAGGCAGAATACAGAACAGACAGAATGTGGAAGATGTGGTCAAATACATAAATATCGTTGTCCAGCCCAAGGAGTCAAATGCAGGTCCTGTAATGAATTTAATCATTATTCTCAAATGTGTTTCAGAAATAGAAATTCAGTACATAACATTAATACAAATGATGAAAATTAAAATTTCTTCATAGGTAGTTTAGAAACGTCTAGACATATGTCAAGTTATAATTGGTACTTGAATTCAGTTGTCAATAATATCAATATACAGTGTGTTCTGGATGCAGGTGCAGACACAGATGTAATGTCAATCAAAACTTTCAAATCACTCAAATTACCGATGTCATTGATTAAAAGAACTCAAGTTAGTATTACAGGATTTAGTGGAACAAAAATACCTGTTATTGGAAAATGCAAACTCACATGTTGTTATAATAGTAATGAGATAATTGATATAACATTTGTTATAATTGATATGGAGTGTTCCACAGTTCTTGGACTTTCAACATGTCAGAATACAGGTGTAATAAAGAAAGGATTCAATTTGAATATTGAAAACAGTGTTGATGAACAAATTCAATGATATTTTTCAGGGTCTTGGCTGTCTTCCTCATGTTTGTCATTTGTCAATTCGTTCAGATGTAGAGCTGAAAATAGATGCTCCAAGGAAAGTACCATTTCAGTTATATGATAAATTGAAAATAGAGTTGAGTAGAGTGGAGAACATGCAGGTAATAGAAAAAGTCACAAAACCGACCCAGTGGGTCAACTCCATTGTAATTGTTTTAAAACGTAATTCTCAATTAAGAATCTGTCTAGATCCAAGAAACTTAAATTAAGCTATTTTACGTTCTCATTATCCCATGATAAGTATAGAAGAAATACGTTACAAATTAAATGGAGCCAAATTCTTTTCTCATTCAGATGCATATTCAGGTTTTTGGATGTTGAAACTTGATGAAACTAGTTCAGATCTTTGTACTTTTCATACACCATTTGGTAGATACAAATTTCTAAGATTACCTTACGGAATCAATTCAGCGCCAGAAATTTTTAATCGAATAATGGTAGAAACTTTTTGTGATTTGCCAGGTGTATTGGTCTTTGCAGATGATATTCTTGTATTTGGTGAAAATCGTAAAGAACATGATGAAAGATTAAAAAGTGTTTTCGAAAGAGCTCGAGAAGTGAATTTAAGTTCAATAAAGAAAAATGTGAATTCGGTTTGACTGAAATTAAATATTTGGGTCACATTTTCAATAGTCAAGGAGTCAAACCAGATTATGATAAAGTCAGAGCAATTCGTGAAATGCCTAGTCCTAAAAATGTTCAAGATCTCCAACGTTTCCTAGGAATGATCAATCATTTGGGGCCATTTATCAAAAATTTATCAAATGAAACAGAGATTCTTCGTTCTTTGTTGAAAAAAAAAATCAAGTTGGTACTGGGAAAATCATGAACAATCATTTGATCGTCTCAAAAATATCATCAGTACTACTCCTGTTTTAGCACACTTCGATATCAATCAACCAATAGTATTGTCAGTAGATGCTTCAAAATCAGCAGTTGGAGCAGTTTTACTTCAAAATGAAAAACCAGTTGTTTACAGTTCAAAAACGTTAACTAAGAGTCAACAAAATTTTGCTCAAATCGAAAAAGAACTGTACGCAATCCAGTTTGGTTGCCAAAAATTCCATCAATTCATCTATGGTCGAGTCGTGGAAGTTTATAGTGATCACAAGCCTTTAATATATTTGTTTTGAAAACCACTTCATGATGTTCCTGTTAGACTTCAACGAATGATGATGATGTTGCAATCTTACCACTTAGATGTTCGCTATGTGCCTGGTAAAAAAATGTATATACCAGATACTTTGTCTAGAGCACCTTTGCCAGATACAGAAGTCACAGATATCGAAACAGAGGTTAATATGCATGTTAATATGTTAATATGTCAATATCAAATCTTGCAATATCACAGTCACAATTGGAAAAAATAAGTCAATCTAGTAAATGCGATGAGTCTTTACAAATTTTGAAAAAATATTGTCAAAACGGGTGGCCTCTTAGTAAAAATAAAGTAGAAAATATCGTGAAACCGTACTGGAACTTACAAGGAGAAATACATATTGTTAACGATCTTGTCTTCAAAGGTGATAGATTAATCATTCCTATTATTTTGAGATCTGAAATGTTGAAAAAAGTTCACGAAAGTCATCAAGGTATGATTAAATGTAAAAATTTTATAAGAAATATCATGTATTGGCCGAATATCAATTCAGATATACAAAATTTAGTTGAACAGTGCTCAATCTGTGCTAAATATTCACCAATGAATAATGATGAACCTCTTCAAAATTATGCAATATCAAATTTTCCATGGGAGCGTGTTGGGATTGATTTTTTGAATTTCAATAATGCAACTTATCTCATTGTTACTGATTATTATTCAAAATATATAGAAATAGCTTTGATGAAACAAGGATATTGCTCTAAACAAGTCATAATACAACTAAAATCAATTTTTGCAAGGCATGGCATACCTTTATATTTAATCAGTGATGAAGGACCCCCATTAAATTCTGTAGAATTCAAAAATTTCATGAGAGAATGGGATATCGAACATATTTCAGTAAGTCCTTACTATCCCAAATCGAATGGACAATCTGAGAGCTCAGTTAAAATTGTTAAAAATATTCTTAAAAAATGCTCTGAAACAAATAGTGATCCTTACTTAGCTTTACTGCACTACAGAACTACCGAAAAAAACAATTTTTCCTCTCCTTCTCAACTTTCAATGTCTAGGAATCTGAGATGCAATCTACCAATTTTGAGCAAAAAGTTGAAACCCAAAGTCATATCTTTCAAAGAATATAGTAAGGAAATTCAAAAAAATAATGGAAACATGAAAAAATATCATGATATTCACGTAGCTCATTTACCCCCATTGAAAGTAGGTCAATGTGTCTTATTCAAGAAAAATCCTTCTGCAGTATGGGTTCCAGCTGTCATAAAGAAAAAATTGAAATATAGATCATATTTAATTCAAACGCCTGATGGTGTGCAATACCGTCGGAACAGAAAACATCTTAAACCAGACAAATGTCCTTCTTCAGTACGATTGAATAAATTTGATCAAAATTGTCAGTCTAGTACGAGTCAAAATTTCTCAACATTCGATATAGCTCAAATACCTTCATGTTTCAACCAAGCAATACCTTCAGTGTCTAACATGAATAGCACAGAATGTGAAAATGAGGACATACATGAGGGGGATAGCAAAGGGTCAGAAGAATCTGAAAAAAAGAAAATTCCTGAAAACTTCAATACAGAGTATGTTACTAGATATGGAAGGAAAATAAAGAAACCTACTTATTTCACCTAGTACAAATTCATAGTACCAACTATTTTACTAACATTCATTTGATTTTTATATTCTGTTTATATAGCTACTTTATTCTATGAAACTTGTTACGAAAGGGAGATGTTATATATGTATATCAAATAAACATGCTGTATGTAAATGTTATAACTTGATGCTAGATCAACTTAGGATACGGATGACTTTAGGTTTCGTTAATTGTAAATATGTCAATAAACTTGTCATATCAAGAAACCACTTTTCTTCCATAATAAGTATATAAAACATAATAGATGAATATGGTTTGAGAACTGATCCATCCAAGGTAAAAGCAATGGTAGAGTTTCCTCAACCTAAAAATACAACGGAAATTAAACGATTCACCGGGATATGCAGCTGGTACAGGAGATTTATATCTCATTTTTCGACACTGATGGCACCTATCAATGATTTGATAAAAAATAAATCTGAAGGTCAAAAGATCACTTGGAACAATAATGCGAAGAAAGCCTTTCAAGACATTAAAACAAGCTTTAGTTTCAGCACCAATATTATCAAGTCCAAATTTCAAACTTCCTTTTATAATACAGTGTGACGCTTCAAATTATGGGTTAGGTTGTGTTTTAACTCAAGTGCAAGATGGAGAAGAAAAAGTGATAGCATTCGCTCCTAGAAGTCTATCAAAAAATGAAAGAAACTTTTCAGTAACAGAAAAAGAGTGTTTGGCTTGCATTTTTGCCTGCGAACGATTTAGAGCCTACATTGAGGGAGTACATTTCACTTTAATCACAGATCATGCTTCCCTTCAGTGGATGTTTGAAATTAGGGAACCAATCGGTAGGATCGCGGGATGGACTGTACGCTCAAGCCAGTTTGATTTTAATATAGTACACCGCAAAGGTAAACATAATATAGTTCCAGATTATTTATCTAGGAGTCCGGTAGACACCGCTCCAGATGATTGCGTTAACGAAAACTACGTTCTAGAACATTCCAACGATGAAAGATTAGAAATTAACCCGTCAGATTCAGATTCTTTTTATATTAATTTGAGAGACAAAATTCAGGAAAATGGTCCAAGTTATCCTCAATGGGCAGTAAAAATAACTTCGTTTATAAATTAGTTCCATCCAAATCACCTTCTGATAGTAACATTTCTGAATAGAAACTTTTAGTGCCTAAGAGGCAACGTCTGAAGATAATTCAATCTTGTCATGATGTGCCAACAGCTCCACATATGGGTTTTTACCGCACTTATAATAGAATTCTTTTACCGTATTATTGACCCAAAATGCGGCAAGATGTGTATCGCTATTTAAGATCGTGTGAAGTTTGCGCCTCTCAGAAATCAATAAATCATCACAGGTTTGGATTGATGGGATCAGAAAAAACAGTTTGATTCTCTTGGCAAGTAATCGCCAATGATTTGATGGGACCATTACCACGTAGTACCAACGAGTTTCAGTATATCCTTGCAGTAAGTGATTGGTTCACCGAATACCCTTTGATTTGTCCACTCAGAAAAGCTACATCTTCTGCTGTTTTTAAATTTCTAGGAAATGATGTTTTTTAGTCTATGGCGTACCCCAACACATTATTTTCGACAATGGAAAATAGTTTGTGAAAAAGTGAAGAATTTAAAAAACTAGTAAAACAATATAATCCAAACAATATATTCCCCAGGCTAATTGGGTTGAACGAGTAAATAAAACCATCTGCACTGCTATCCGATGTTTTATCAATGAAAATCACAAGTTGTGGGACAAAGAATCGCCTAAGATTGGTTATGCACTGAGGACGTCCGTTCACGAGGTCACAGGATATAGTCCTGCTTTTTTAAATTTCGGTCGGAAAGTCCCGTGTAATGGTAAATACTATGGAGAAACTAGTCTAGATTTAGATTTAACAGATAGAGATTATTGGGTTGATAATTTGGGGCATATTTCAAAAATTTATTCAGATGTTCAAAAACAAATTAATTCAGCGTATAAAAAAATGCTCGCTATTATAATTTGCGTCGGCGTAACAAACATTTTTTTGTGGGTGATCATGTGTGGAAAAGAAATTTCGTGTTGTCTAATAATGCGGAAGATTTCGCTAAAAAGTTGGCTCCGCGATGGACCGAATGTATTATCGTTAAGAAAAAGTCTAAATTAATATATGTTCTGAAAAGTGCTAAAGACGGCCGTAATGTCGGAGAATGGCACATTCAAGATCTGAAAGCATATAACGAGCCTATGTCTGATTTTTCTGATAATGATGAGGTCGAATCTGTTAAATCAGAAACATAAATTTTCAAAGAAGCTCCTTGTAGCATTAGCGTTCATTCACGGATTTGCAGGAAAAGAACCTGAAAATAATTGTAAGTACATATTAGAGTACAATAGTACTGAAACTTTAGTTAGGCTAGGTTAGTCATAGGTGCGCACCAGAAAAGTATATAAAATGGACTCTTGTGTTCCATAAAAATTGTTTCACAATTTTTATTTTCTCTGGAGGGGGCGAGTGTTACGTGGAAATGTTACCATTTTTCGTTACTTGAATATCAATGCCTGATAGCTGAATCATTGTAGGGGTAGACAATAATTTCAGTGTTTCTGCAGCAACTTTCTTTATCGACTAAACCGAAATATTTGAAAACATGCTATAAAACTTTTATATTGTTACCAGTAGAGGACCAATGCCGCTTTATCCTCATAAGGCCTTTTTGGCTCAGCTGTATGAGGGAGTGTTGGTTGGGGTGTGTGGGGGTGCGGGGCAGCGTTGCAGAGTGGGGCCGTGTGGTTGGACGCCATTGTGACATCGTGGGCGCGACCTACGTGGGCCGTACCTCGCTGCGATTGGTTCTAGGCGGCTGGCTGTGATTGGTTGTAGGCGGCTGGCTGTGATTGGTTCTGAATGGCGGCTGGGGATCAGTTATTGGTCGGGGGCTCTGTGGTTATGAAAATGGCTGCTGGGGGTCAGTTATTGGTTGAGGGCTCTGTCTGAAAATGGCGTCTCTGCTGTCATTGGTTGAAGGCGTCTGATGACAATGTTCATCAACTTTAAAAAGAATTCGCTTCGAAAATCGTGATTCAAGGCAACGAAGCCGCATGGCTGACGCAAATGTCGACCACAAATACAGGAAATTTGAAAATTGATAGTGATATGTGGAAACCTCTGTGACCACTATGAAAGGAAGTTTGCAAATTGATAATGATATCTGTTAACCGCCTTGACCACTTCGACAGGAAGTTTGAAAATTGATAATAATATCTATTAACCTCTGCGACCATTGTGACAGGAAGTTCAATTATTGTTATCAACTTGTTTTTCCAGTTTGAGGTTGGGAATTCTGCTGGTCGTCATTACTGATAACAAAATGTGGTCACAATGAATGGCCCCGAACGATATGAAATTTCATCAATTTTGGGGACCCTGAGTGTAAAAAATTGCCGAAACCTGGAGTCGAACCGAGGGTCTTTAGATTTTCAGTCTAACGCTCTTGCCACTGAGCTATTTCGGCTATGTAAATGAAACAAGTATATAAACAAATATTTTATTTAGAAAACAATGTGATCACATTGAGAAAGCCAAAATCATGCGAATCTTGTATCAAATATGGTTTTTTTATGCATTTCATCCGAAATTGGTTCAATCGATCGGGATGATTGTGTGATACGTCTCTGAAAACGCATTCGGTCGATCGGAAAATACTCCCAAAATTTGCTTCTTGATTGTCTGTATGCAAATTGCCAAACATACAAGTAGTGCACTTGATTATCCTCGCTGAACCTCACCCTCTTCATATTGCGGCATTTTGAACTTCAATAGATATTTGAGCAAAAATTTAAAAATTTGCATCAGCGATACACTTGTAATGAAGTAAATCAGCCCCAAAATTGTTTTCATATCAGACTCTAGACTGGTTGGTTGTGGTTCGATTTCTTTCCAATCAGGTGAGTCTCCAAAACTGCGGTCTACAAAAACAAGTCTCAGCTTGTGAGAATTGGAATGGGCAGGTATTTCGGCACTCAAAACATGCAGATGACCTTCATTCTGTGCAGTCGGAATCATTGGCATCCAATTTGAAGGCCACGTTTTGTTTCTATATCCACTCGCATTTTCAAGAGTAACAAACACTTTATTCACTTTTTCTGGAGGATCAATGTAGAGAATATTGGAAAAGACTGCAGACAGAATTATATAATTTGATCTTAACACTGCCATTGCATACAAACAACTGAGGACCCAATCAAGTCACTCATACATTTAAACAACTATATGACTCAAATATTTATTTGGAAATAGTTACAGGTGTTATTCTACGTGTAGGTTTTCTATTGAATTTACATCTATTTAAATTGAAAAGTACATCGTTCCAAACTGCTGCCAACGGTGATCTGAGCTTCTTGAATTGTTCCACTAAAGATGAAATTTCAGGATCGACTACAATACCATTTGCTGCGTTATCCACTTCCATATTTTGAAACAGTGTATCAGACTACAGCGCACTTTTTGACCTCTATGATTCATACACAGAGGTTTCTCAAAAAAAAACTGATGGCTGAGTGGTTGTAGCTTGCTCAGTATGAAATTTTTCCAAATTAACAATGTGTGGTGGTTGTGATGTGTATTGGGCAAAGTAATTTCGGAGAATGTCGAATTTTTGATGTCCCTTCACGTATATCACATCAGCATCATCCAACGTTTGCCAAATAATATTCAAATCACAGTAGTCGACGAAACCATCGGAATATCGCAAGCCGTGCACGTTCTGCTCAACATATCTCACTTGACGTTTCTCTCCAGCAGAAAGTGAACTATATGGCTTCGGAGGCTTCAGCAAAAAATGATTCGTCTGTGCGCCATCGGTTATGGAAATTTCTTTGGGGTAAAACACACCACTCAAATCAAAACCTTGCATGTCTACTGCTACAACCTTCATCTTCAGAGTCTTTCATACAACTGATCGTAACCTCTCAGATCTTTTCAAGATAAATGTCTGACTATCTCACTCAATGGTAAATTTTCTATAACACAATCGTGAATGATGATACAGAAGGCGCGTGTGTTAGCTGGGAACCCTTTTTTAGCTTCAATATCAAGCTTCACATCTACCGTACTTGACTTCATGAATTCAGCCCTTTTGGAAACATCTATCACGAAAATGGCTCGATTTTTGAATGTTATGTAATCGAGTAATGGTTGTTTTCTCGGAGTGTTCATGTAGCTGGAGTAGAAGTCTGTGTAGGTGCGATGTGCCTCAACGAAATCGCTTTTTTCAAAATCCAATCTCATTCGCTCGTGCGGGTAGATGTCACTGTTCAATGTCAATCTGATGTCCATTATATCAATATTATCAAAGTATGTGGGATCTTTATGCAAGTTGTCCACACGGCCTGTTTGGAATACTGTGATGATATATCGAGGGCTCTCCATGGCAGAAGCAGTTTTGACAGCCCAAATTTCTTTCGTTGATCCCTCAGTCAATGCTGGTAGTTCGTGAAGTTCCCATTTTCGAAAGGGTATCATTATAGGTGTATCAGCTTTGATGGATTGCAATAGACTCAAACGAATTTCATCATTAGGGAAAATGTGTTTCACTTTCAATTCGATGCCATCGATTTTCAATTGGGCAGTAGTCTTTCCAGGTGCATTGGCAGCATCTTTAATGAATATGCTGTTGTTATCGTTGCGTGCACGAACCAAACGTAGAGACTGTTTACCGCATGTAGCGGAAGTATAATCATTGAAAATGCCCAAAAGGTGTTTCAGTGGAATGTGAAAGGTGAAAAATCCGTCAGCATCATTTCGTGGAGATCCATTGGGATAATTCCATCCAGATGTACACATGTGGCTGGTATCGTCTGCACTATAACACAAGTATCCTCTGAGTGTACTCACTATTCCAGGATTACGAACTGTATCCAATTCTTTACCATTGAGTTCGTATGAGATAGAGTCGAAAAAGAAAGCTGGTGCATTATTGACAAAATTAACAGTTCCATCTCCAGCAGTTTTTTTCATTGTTCCTCTGATACTTATCACAGCATCGTACATGAGTAACCATGTTTCACTTTGTTGAATGGAAATTTCAACAATATCATTATTCTCGAAGGATTTCACATATGGGTAATAAGTTCTCGTTTCCAAACGTTGGATGGATTCGTCGAATTGAGGTCGGCGGTAGATGTCGAACACGTGTCGAGACAACATTGTAGCCCAATGATTGCAGAAATCGCTGATTTGTAGCAGAAAGTTTGGAAGTGACCGACCTGTTGGAGGGCTTCTTCACTACTGATGGTGTGTATGTGTTGTGATTGAATATATCATCGAAAACCAAACCGATCTCAAAGTTTCTTCAGGACCAATCTTATGACATTAAGTTCACCTCTGAAATCCACCGGAGCGAAATCTTGATCGAGAATGTGTACCGTAATATTGTTGATTTCACCTTTGCTCGACACAGGTAGATAGATCAAATTCAGTGGAACTTCGTCGATGGCAAAACCGGGGTCGTCTCTGGGTGCAAATTCGTAGATGGTATGTGAAGGTCGTCCGTTGAAATATGCACCTGCAGTTATATTACAATCCAGGTGAATTGTTCGAACTTTAACAATTTTCACTGGTAAATCAGACTTATGAACTTGACCAGGTTCCAGCAATCTCTCTGAAAATCCCAGTAATTTTCCAATGCAGTCCGCAGGTCGGGAATCAATGGTATGTACTTTGCTGTATATTTCACACTCTAGAGTATTGAGACTGGCTTTCAGAGAAAATACTTCATCAGTTATATCTTCTTCCTGTTCGTCAGTTTTCTTCCTTTTGATATCCTGGGGTTTTTCTATGAATTTCGTTAGGGATTTGGCAATGTTAGTGATTTCGTAGGAACCAATGGGAATATTGATGATTTCTCTCTTGGTCTTATCAGCGTTCTTGACATAGTAGAACTTTCTATTACCCTCCTCTATGTTTGGGATGCTGTTGTACGAATGGAAACCAATCAAAGCCAAACCGTATTCAGCGTCAGGGTCCAAAGGAATCGGGTTGGTGAAGTCACTGCTAGCCGTGGAAGTATGACTTGTCAGCGTGACAATCAGAGACATGACTGAACCTCAACCAGTGCTACACACTAGTTTTATAGAGGAATTCCAAGCACAAATGCCCACAATTTGTCTCATTGAAATTTTGATAGCGATCATTGTTGTATGAAATTTTGACATTGCCCAGATATTTCACCAATTCCACAGGTGGTTTCAAATGACCGAAATTGTCGAAATATTCCACCTTATTGCCATGTTTGCAGTAAGCTACCCAATGAGTTCCTTTGTTCTTTTGCAGATCCAAATTAACGATGGCACATTCTTTGGCTGCTGGTGTGGAGTGTGCGAGTTGATCACGCATGAAGACTCCCTTGAAATGAGGAATTTTCAATTGTTTTGCATATCGCTTCAACTCCACATCGAAAAGGGCTCTATTGGGTAGCTTCAACGGGAGTTTTTTTGTTTTCGAAGGAAAATTCCATAGCCGCGACGACTTTTCCTCAAAAATAATCCTGACCCCTGTTTTCCTATCTCTTCCATTGCTTTGTTGTGACGTTGATCTTCTTCAAGTTTTTTCTTTGCGTTCTTGGCATCAATCACAGTTTTGGCAACTCCTGCAGCACCACCAGCCAAACCACCTAGGGCACTAAGGGCAGCAAATATTGGTATCAAAGGTAGAATACCACCACTTTTTTCTTCAATAGGTATTATACGAGGTACTCTAATTTTTTTGCGACCTCCTTCTTGTTTGACCAAACGTCTAGCAACACGTAGAGCAGCCAGCGATGACTCGTGGATATCACCCGAATTGAGAGATTTGAGAGATTTTTTAATTTTCTGAACGATGGCCCTTTTGAATGATGTCTTCTTCACACCCATACCGAGTTTGCGTTTGGTCTTCATGGCAGTAGTTACGAACCAAGAGGCTGCTTTCTCTCCCAAACTAGCGTCTTTCGACTTGAATCGCTCCCACGCACTATCCTCCAACTCCAAATCAGCCTTATGACGATCTTCCAAAGATTTGTTTTGAGAGTAGGCTATATCGTGTCGGCGGCAGGCTGAGTCGAGACTGTTAATGCCCTTTTGACCAAGAGCTAACCTCTTCTGCAGTTGTGTTCCAGGTCCACAGTATTGATATCCAGGTAAGTGTAATTCAAAGGGAAGTTTATTGATTAGAGTGTTCACAATACCACCACCTTGCCGCTCGAAGGTTAGCATTATACTGATGATTTTTGCAACAAGTTTGTATATAAAAATGAGTGTCAGACTTTTTTGGTAGTCGGAAGTGAGACACCATGAAGGTTACTCAACAGAAACCTACGCTGCCTATAGAAAATTTGGATTTTGTTAAAGTGTCGAAAAAGAGTAAACATGGCACCCTCTTACCTCATTCATTTCGTGCCATATTTTG
The DNA here is from genome assembly GCA_032362365.1 of Zygogramma bicolorata. NCBI lineage: Eukaryota > Metazoa > Arthropoda > Insecta > Coleoptera > Chrysomelidae > Zygogramma > Zygogramma bicolorata. Next base: position 102,027 of record JAVJAQ010005016.1, read on the forward strand.
CGGTCCGAGTGGGTGTGGTAAAACCAACGCCATGTTAAGTTTGTTATTCAATCCGAATGGTGCCAAATTTGAAAACGTCTACGTCTACTCGAAATCATTGTATCAACCTAAATATCAGCTGCTCCAAGATGTGTTGAACAAGGTGAAAGGTATGGGCTACTTCCCCTTCAAAGACAACGATGAAATAGTCGATCCGGTTGAAGCACGAGAAAATTCCATCTTCATTTTCGACGATGTGGCTTGCGATAAACAAAATAAAATTCTAGAATATTATGCTATGTGTCGGCACAAGTCAATCGATGCCGCCTACCTTTGCCAAACCTATTCGAAAATACCCAAACAATTGATTAGAGACAACTGTAATATAATTGTATTATTCAAGCAGGATGACATGAATTTGAAACATGTTTTTGATGAACATGTCTCACCTGACTTCACCTACGACGAATTCAAGACAATGTGCTCGAAATGTTGGAACGAAAAATTTGGCACTATGGTCATTGTCAAGGATTTCGACATGAAAAATGGTAGATATCGCATGGGTTTCGACAAATATATTTCCTAACATGTGTGCATATGAGTCAGTACACAATTGTACACAATGCCATCAACAAGTCAAATGAATGAGAGTATCGCTGATGTTGAGCGAAAAGTTAAAGTGAAGCAGTTGTCGAAAGCAGTCCGAAAAAAATATTTGGCATTGAAATTGGTTAGGTCTGAAGACGATGAGTCGTTAAGGAAGATTTTTGAACCCATTACAACACCATTGAGGCAGATTGTATCCTTACAACAGAAACAGACAGCACAACAGCCAGCAGTACAAAAACAACAGCCAGTACGTAAAAAAATTAAAAAATCTGAATCAGTTGAAATGAAGCAGTCACCTGAGTCTCAGCTCTCCATAGAAGACAACGACCAGGATGATACATTCGATGACATGGATGAGACTGTTGAAAAGGATGCACCCCAAATAGATCAGTACATTCAAGATGTGATAAACAAGGCACCCGGTACGGATGTCATTTATGGTCCGAAATATAATCCGGAGACAGATCAATTAACACTTGGAAATATCCCAATGGAATTCGATAGAAAAACCGGCGATATTATGATGGGTGGGAAGAAATTTAAAGGAACCCCTGGATTATATAATTTGATATTTCACAATGAACCAGACTATCATGAAAATGATTTGCAGGCTTATATTACAATTCTAAAAATGAGTCGTGTTCATTTAACAATAAAAAACACTCTCAAATCTTCTACCATATCGAAATATGATCAAGTCATACGACCTGTCTTTCTAAAGAAGGATGAAAGGAAACCCTCACATAAAAATAAGGGTATGTATGTATACTGGGATGATGTCAACGAATTGGTTGATATACTTCGATTACTCATGGCAGCAAAGGAAGCTGGAAATACATCTGTCGGTAATGAGATCGTGGCAATTATTGAAGAATTGAAGGAGGCTGGCATTATTCAATAAATTCAAATGTTTCGACTGTACTGCATCAGTCTCATTATGAGTATCAACAAGTTTGGTTACTCAGCCAAATCGGCATCTGATGAAGAGCCGCAAGGATCTTGTGATTGTTCAGGTATAACCCTCAATTATACTCACGATGGAAATATTGATGCAGATTTTTTGAAAATAAGCCATGTGAAGATGCCAACAGATGCTGACGATGTGGCCAATAAACAATAAGTGGATAACTCTACGAATACCTTGATTGACCAAATCAAAAGTGAAGTTGAGGAAAGGGAAACGCTCGCATCACTCTGCGCTTGGCGAAAACAATATATAGAGAATGACCTCAACGTGAGAGGTAAAAACCTTCGAGGAGTCATGAAGCTTGTTGAGAAAAAAATTGAGCATACCGATGGACGACTCGTTCAACACAAAAAAAGAATTACAGATAGAATAGATAGCCTTCAACAAGATTTGGTTGCGAACATGAAAAGTATTCAAGCTGTAGTGGGACGACACACAAATGATATAAGCATGCTGGAAAAGGAGACAAACACCTCAATTAATCGGGTGAATACTTTCGAGCAAAAATATGATGAAGGTGTGGAGTTGATTCAGGCTCTATTGGCTGAACATGACAAGGATATCATTTCGATGAAAAAAGATACAACTACCTTGACTGGTGAACTGAAGAGTTTTCAACGAAATCATAATGAGACATATACAAAACTTGAAGCAGCACTACTTCAATTCAAAAATGAAATTACCAAACTTAGTTCAGATATACTTGAGATGAAAGCCACCATCAAGGAAATCAACCGGTGGCAGAATACGGTGGTAGTGGATGCATAATTTCAGTATAGCATCTACCATCGGAATGGAAGGACATTCAAAGGAGAAAATTCAGTTGGTGAATGAGTTACATCGGCCAGCTCGCAAGACCTTTCCACGGCGCCGAACTATAATTAAGGGGTTGGATGACTTGTGGCAAATGGACCTTGCTGATCTTCAAAATTACGCCAAAGTCAATCGAAACTACAAGTACATTTTGGTTGTCATCGATACCTTTTCCAAATACCTGTGGGCTGAGCCGATCAAAAGTAAAAATGCTGCAGACGTCGCCAATGCAATGACTGAAATTTTTAAAAGGAGTGGGGGTCGATGTCCCAAAAATCTACAGTCAGATTTGGGCAAAGAGTTCTACAATTCAACGTTCCAAAATTTAATGAAGAAACACAACATCAATCATTATAGTACTTATACTGTGAAAAAAGCAGCTATTGCCGAACGTGTGATTCGAATTTTGAAATAGAAACTCTTCAGTTTGAATGGCTCCTACAAATGGTTGGATATTCTACCTCAACTCGTGGAAAATTACAACAATCGCAAACATCGCACCATCAACATGAAACCCTCGGATGTTACGAAAGCACGTTCTCAATACTGCCTATAATTTTATCAAAATTGCTACTGGACGAAAAAAATTCCAAGTCGGTGATATGGTTCGAATTTCCAAGGCCAAACATATTTTCGAGAAAGGTTATATGCCCAATTGGACGTGTGAGATATTCCGCGTAGCAAAGGTCAAAATTACCAACCCCATTACCTACTTGTTGGAAGATCTGGAGGGGCGTCCAATCAGTGGTGCTTTTTACGAAGAGGAATTACAAAAATCAAAAAATCCCGATGTGTATTTAGTGGAAAAAGTCCTTAGGAAGAAGGGAAATAAGGTCTATGTGAAATGGTTGGGTTTGGATAAATCACACAATAGCTGGATTAATGCATCAAATCGTTTGTAAAAAACAAGCACAATTCATCAGCTTCATGGGGGCCTTTTCCCCCTACCGGATGCACTCGATGGTATAAATTCATTTTGATTTGATGAATTTTGATCAGTTTCTCGCAATCATGTCTGAAGAGCGTAGTGAGTCACCAACTTCTGATTACGCGTCCGACCACTTTGACTATGATGCCGAATTGGAACGTGTCTGCCGAATTTACCAAGAAGCCATCAAATGTGAACGTTTCTATATACTCAACTCAGTGTTCAACTTTGGTGCAAATTTATTCAACTTGCATTGTGGCCTTAGTCCTGCACGAGGCTTCGAACCAGCTGTCAAGATGGTGTATTCGCTGAACGCTGATTGTCAAATGTCCTTCAATACCTACGAATGGGGCGTATTCATCGGTTTGCTGAGTAGATTATCGCCTGCTGCGACCATGACCCTAGATTGCGGTGACTCCATCCACATTACTTTGAAGTGCAGTGAGGATATGAAGTTATGTGTTATATCCAAAGACATTGAAATGTTTCATTTGTTGGAGAGTGATGTATATGAAATTTTGCAATTAGACTGTCTAATTACCAAAAAATTCAGTATGTTGTCAAATATGAAATTCTCCGAATATTACCATAATTTTTTGCAAACAGCTGCCAAAATTTCCAAACAATGTACTTCAGATTCAGAAAGTATTATATATGCCTTATGTGATTTATGTACTAGTTGTGAAAGCTATTGTATGCGTGAATGTATGTATTTTATTAGAGATGAAGTTTCAATTGATTTTGATAGGAAAAAATTTGAATAAATATATTAGAGGACATCTTGCGTTTCATTTCAGTTGTGTACTTCAAACAGTATGGAGGTGGAAGCTAGAATGCAAGTGAATTTCAACACCTATGTCGATAGACTTGAAACTTTTCGTGATTGGAAGTCTGAATTCCCGAAAGATAAACTTGCTGATGCTGGATTCATTTATACTGGTAGAGATGATGTAGTTGTGTGCCCAAAATGTCACATTGAAGGGTTTAGATGGGAGGTTGGAGATGACCCTCTGATGGATCATTTCAGATGGCAGCCTGATTGCACATTTTTCGATGAGGAGGGGGAGTATGTCAGACGAAAAAGACGCCCCGTATATAAAGATAAGGTTAATTTTGATGCCCGATTGAAGACATTCGACGATTGGCCGGTCGCTCTTCAACAAAAACCACATGACCTAGCTGAGGCAGGATTCTTTTATACCGGCAGAAGTGATCGAGTCAAGTGTTTTTACTGCGGGCTCGAGGTGAAAGAGTGGATGCCTGAAGATGAAGTTTGGACTCAGCATGAGATTTATCATGATAAATGTGAATTTTGGAAATTCAAAAATCCAAATTTTGAACTCAAAAACATCCAATCTCCATCAGACACAGATCAGCGTTATACTTGTAAAATTTGTTTGGAAAATGAAATGAAAGTTGTATTCATGCCATGTAAACATTTAGCATGCTGTGTTGATTGTTCTATTGAATGTGAAAATTGTCCGATATGTAGAACACCTATTACTTCATTTTTGAGAATTTTTGTGTCATAAATCTATCACTTTTTACCAATATACATTCCATGATCTTTCATTTCATCTCCTCGAAAGGAATATGGTGTCAGATCATCTTGGAAAGGATTGCAGACGAATCTGAAGAGTTCTGTGTCAGATCATCTTGGAAAGGATATGATTGTCGACGGATCTGCACCAAATGACAGATCATCTTGGAAAGGATACGATTGTAGACGGATCTATAGCGTTCTGTGTCAGATCATCTTGGAAAGGATATGATTGTCGACGGATCTGAAGAGTTCTGCACCAAATGATAGTTGACAGATCATCTTGGAAAGGATACGATTGTCGACGGATCTGAAATTGGCGTTCTGTGGCAGATCATCTTGGAAAGGATATGATTGTCGACGGATCTGAAGAGTTCTGTGTCAGATCATCTTGGAAAGGATATGATTGTTGACGGATTTCTGTGGTGACCTCCCGAAATCAATTAGTACTACATACGTGTGATGGAAATGTTCAGTTATTGATTTGCAGTCGAGCACTCAACAATGTCTCTTATGAAAGTAATTCGTGATTGTGATGTGACACAGTGGTCCCAAGGTTTAGTGAAAGTTGAATTGAAAGATATTTGTAGACAATTCAACATTGATATTGAACATGACCACCGTAATGCTTTCTTTTGGAATATCAATGTGACCAAACACGTGAAATTAACGGAGGATGTGTTGGATTGGCTTGGCTATTCTGGGACATATTCTCAGAAAAAGTGGGGTGTGACTCGATTATTGAAGAAAAATTCTCATATCGAATACAAGACAGTTAACGATGACTTGGACTCTCGAAAAAGTTATTATATTTTGGATGCCATAGATTTCGAAGGACTACTTATGCAGATGAGATCTTCGAAAGCCATTGAATTACGACAACTGTTTTCCCTAATGAAGTTCATCCTCATAAAGTATTGTGAGTATGAGAAATACTTCGAACAGCATCGAGCTGAATTTTTGAGTATTCAAAATTCGCAACTCCTCGACTCTGTCAATGATTTGAAGGAAATAATATCTATCGAGGCACAGAAGGCAGAGTTAGATAGGAAAGCTGTGGAATTAGAACGTCAAAGAGCAGAAGCTAGTCGACAAAAACTCAACACCCAAATAGAACAGAATATTTCAATTTTGAGGGACACAATTGCACCAAGATTGACTCCCCTCCCAATAAATGCCAGAAAACGCAGAAGTCTCGGTTTATATGAGGTAGAGCATGAGAAAGAATGGTATCTGACGAGACGTCAGGAAGTTGGTTGGCATGATGCTGAGAAACGACTTAAGAGAAGAGGTATGGTTCCATTGAAGAAATGGGCAAACGTCTCGCACCCTATCGATTTCAGTAACGCTATTAAACATCATTTGCAAAAAGAAAAATTATTCAAAACCTTTGGTAACAAGATTCGAGTGCGAAAAGAAGAGGATCAAATACCGAATGAATATATTGTGAAAATTGTTGATCAAACTCTACACAATGATAATACTGCACTTACGCTTGCACAGAAAAATGAACTTATTATACAATAAAACATCAATTTACTGTTTTCGTTTCATTTTCACATACCATTTCCCATTTCAAATTTATTGATTTTTACTTCCAAACTTACAATCTTGTGTAAGGCCCAACCACTATCTCTCTCTTGAAATTCTGAGAGTTTGTTCGAAATAACATCAACAACGTGTTCGAGAAACCATTCCTTCAGATCAGTTCCCAAATCAATGATAACATTTTTTGAATGGAAATATTTGAACTCCTTGATTTGAGCAGTAACATTATTCTTGATGAATTCTCCGCAGAAGGTAGTGTTGACTTTCATTGCAGGCATTTGTCTCAAGAGTCTGCTAATTCTGTTCTTGAAAAGGGAGAAAGCGTCCTCGAAGAATGGAATGATGTCTTTGTGTTCAAAATTTATAATCACAGCTGTACGAATACGTCCATTGAATATTGATGTTACTTCCTCCCATTTGACTCGGTGAGATGTCTTCTCCGTTAATGCTCCACCCACAGTGTGTAAATTGCCAGATCTTTTCAAATGATTTCGGAAAGTTTTCAGGTGACCTGCATTACATTGAAGTTTCACTTGAATACCATGATTGACTTTTCCTTTTCGAATTGTTTTATTAACTTTTCTCAAATTTTTGTTAATTATTTTGACAAATTCATTTGTGGATTCTTCTGAATTTTTCACAAGTTCCGAAAGATTATTTTGACAAAATTTAACAAGTTCATCACTAGTACGAGCAGTTTCACACATGTTCAGTATCAAGTCTTGAGCTCAACTGAACCGAAGAGTCAAATTGTTTCATATTTGTATAAGGGATGACTTACAACGAAAAGAATTTGGCTTTTTCGAAAAATGTGTATGTTCCCCACTATTTTCTGGATTTTTGGTGAGTAATGTCTTTTGGTAATATGATATTCTCAAAGTATAGAAAAAGTTGTTTAAAATGAGTACACGCAGCCGTCTGTAGGGCCCCAAATAACGGAGATAGCCTGTGAGGCCTTTTAGGCATCGGAAATTGCTTAATTATGTTTCTTGACATTGAGACGAATCCACTGATACCGGTTTCATCGAAATCCGACGACCGGAAGTTGGAACCGGAAGTTGTCAAATTTGGACTCTCCTTGACGAATATATAATTTGTTTTGCTCCACGATGAATTTTAGCATAGCGGAAGTGATAATTTTTCGATGAAAAATGAAAATAATCGTTATGCGCCTTGTGCCTTACAGCGGTTTTGAAAATTTCTCATTTCCGCAGATATCAAAATAATCACAAAACCAATATCTAACCAAATTGAATTATCACGGGAAATAATACACGAACAGGAAAACCATTATCTCAGGCAGATTATACTATCTCAGGAAACATTTCCGCTCAGAACACTCAACTTTCCAACCACACTGAGTTATCACAGGAAACAACATCCGAGCAGGAAAGCCATTATCTCAGACAGATAGCACTATCTCAGGAAGCATTTCCGCTCAGAACACTTATCACAAAACCCAAACTTCCCTTTGATTCAATAAAAATTCCCCATTAGATCATAATTCAAAACCATATTTTCACCATATATGGTGTTGTTGTATTGCAACGCCCTCCCAGCTGAAATCCCCCTAACATCCAATGAAATGCATTCATACCCTCCCCTCATTTTTCTTTAACGTTCCGCAAAAGTATGGAGACTCAGTCATTTCACTCACTATTTTCTTCAAACATCATGAGTACTGCTGACGAGAACAGAGCAAAATTTTGGGAGTATATTTCCCAAAAAATAAATAGATATACTCCACCGCAACACCTGTGGACCTACTTGAATGAGAAGTGTGTGTATGAGGTATCAATTTAGTGCAAATATTCATTAATATTTTTTATAGTGGTTTGGATATTAGTGATCTACCTGATGATATCACAGTGCCACCTGAAATATGTGAGGAAATAGTCAGATCCCAAAAAAATCGTCCTGCGCCACTCAATCTAAACCTTTCGTAAGTAATATGCCTTCATTTATTTGTTAGATATTAACTTTATATTTTTGCACTAGATATGACCCTATGCTGCTGTTCAATAATTCAATGTAAGTTTTGCAATTGGTTCCATTCAATTGTATAATTATTTTCTTTTCATTTAGAGTTAATATTATGCTACCAACACCTCATCCGCTTGTTACTCCAAACAATACTAAACGATGTGTAAATTGCTGTAAATTCTACTGTTTTTGTGAATGGAGTATAAAACGGCATAGTGGTATGCATGATCTATCAAATTGGCAATGTGATGAGCCAATGTTTATATCACCTGTAAGTGTTTTCAATTGATAAACTTCAACATACAGTTCAAATACCCCTTCTCGAATCAATTAACATGCTCAGAGTTCAAAAACCCCTCCCCGAATATTCTGTACACTCTCTATATATTCTAAATATTTGTTTTTACTTACAGCTTGCCGGACAACAGACAACCACTCCCAACAGTCCCACCCATAACAACATTGATGAACACAACCAACAGCAGTCACAAATATTTCATGTTTCTTCTAGTTTTACTTAGTATTCAATATATATTCATAATAATTTTAATTATTCACATCTTTCACGCACTGTAATCCTATAATAAACGTATGCACATGATCTGTGTTTATTCACTGAAAGGCTGAATACGATTCATATGCTTTGAAACATTCGTAATCAGTTCAAACCGCAGAATTATTATCTGACCGCTCACACATATGCATTTGAATGAAATATTACATTCTTATGCAGAGTGGATCAATTGGAATAATAGTAGAGTAATTTTGACTATTATTTTTGGGAAAAATTTATACAGAGTGGAACAAAATTTTGAGATCATAAAATATTTTAGGTTTTTCGATAGTCAAAAAAGCATGATTTGATACCTGAAATGGTAGAGTAATTTTGACTATTATTTTTGGAAATTTGATCAATTTTTTAGAGTGGATCGAAATTTTGATAACTGATCCCCAGCAGAGACATCATTTTCAGAACCAATCGCAGAGCCCTCATTCTTTCGACCAATAACTGGTCCCCAGCAGCCATTCAGAACCAATCAGAGAGCCCTCTTTCGACCAATTACAGCCAGCCGCCATACTTTTCACAACCAATCACAGCCAGCCGCCTAGAACCAATCGCAGCGAGGTACGGCCCACGTAGGTCGCGCCCCAGCCCACGTAGGTCGCGCCCCAGCCCACGTAGGTCGCGCCCCGGCCCACGTAGGTCGCGCCCACGATGTCACAATGGCGTCCAACCACACGGCCCCACTCTGCAACGCTGCCCCGCACCCCCACACACCCCAACCAACACCCTCATACAGCTGAGCCAGAAAGGCCTTATGAGGATAAAGCGGCATTGGTCCTCTACTGTTACCTGAAGACAAAAAGGATATAATTATGGTTGTGTTTAGAGATCACCAGTAACTTAACACACCGTTCACTACGATTTACTCGGGTATAGTGTTCATTGTATTAGTCTAGTCGCATTCATAAGGGTCTCTAATCTATCTGGAAAGATAATCCTGGGTTATTTGAGTTTCGTGTAGAGCCAACAAGATAGTTGAACTCAGCTGGAGGTACTCCGTACTTACAGAATAAATCTCGTAGAAAACATTTTTAATTGCATTATTTTGTTTTTCTCTTGTCAAATGTATTTAAATATCTTCAGGGTTATGATTTCGTCCACTGACAGTCTTCTTCTTAATTTTATCTAGTGGTGGCATGAACTTGACAGTTCCGTTTTCGGCGTGTTCCGTTGTTCCGTCGATCTCGCCATAGGTAGATGTATTTTTGTACTTACCTTTTCTCTCCGAAGCCGTGGGCGCGAATATTTTGAATTGTCCGGAAATGCCTGTCATATATCAATGAATAGAACCAATCAGAAATTTACACTTGTTCTACTGTTTTATAGTGGTCGTTGGTCGTGATTCTCAGGTTTTCAAATGTTTTTTTAATGGTTTTTATCAAAACTGAAGCCAAGCCGTTATTTCCATGGCATTTGAGTGAAGTTCTCGAACAAATTCTTCCAACATGAAGATCATTTGCAGTTTGTTGATACCAGCAAAGGCCATTCAGCTTGGAGGTGAGTCAAGTTTACCCAGGGTCTCTATAGGTATCCAGAGAAACAATTTCCTGAACCCAAATCCATTTCTTTTAGATTTGAGGGCCTTCTTCCTTCGGAGGTTTTGCCACCTGTTCTACTTACTATCCATAGTCTCTAGTCTCCGGTTTCATGTATTCTGGAACTTGCTTTTGAATCTCATCCAGCCCACTTCAGTGGACAAAGATCCTGCCCGCACTGGATGCAATGTCACGCAGACGGTTCCGAGTGCGTGCGAGGCAGTGAGGTGGTTTTTAGTGGGCATACGTCTTTCCGGAGTCCCACACTCCCGGGAAAAAGAAGAACCAGTACCCAGGGATGTTTATAAAGAATTTTCCACCCCAAAAAAAAACAGATAACAGAGAAAAAGTACGTGGTTGTTATACAAAAAAAAAACACCTTGTAGACTCATGTGGAGTTTAATGATATATCAATATGGAATGACATATATGACTTGCTAAATGTTTCTCTGGTAGTTTTGACGAAATTTTCTTATATTCAGGTGCAGAACAATAATTTCCAAATATAGTTACTGATATGTAGACATGAGAACCTTACACAGAATGTAGTTCATCATATGATACCATTGAAATAATTTAATTGATATTCAGCAAATTAATGGTATTAATACTCAAGAGGTAATCCATTAAACATTCCGTTGTAGGCCTACAACAAAACTCACAACCGTATTACCTTCACAGTGAAATTGAAATCGGTACCTTAAATCTGATATTGAAAGGTGAAAAAGAGCATTTTCACTGGTTGTTTCCCATACCGTATAGGTCAGGCGTGGACTCTGTAGATATACCAGTTTGGTGTGAATGTGACAATGTGACAAAACTTACAGATGTCCTTACTCAGGAGTTCAAAACGGGCAATACAATACTGCAAGGGTGGTTTGGCTGCAGAAGGTGCAACCTGAAGTTCTACTAGATCTGCACCATGTGGTAGAGTAGTTTCTGTCTGGTGGACTGGTTGGCTGGGCTCATAATAGTCTCTTGTTGGACAATGGTAGCAACCAGACAAGTATCCCTCTGGTAGAAGGAAACGGACTGAGGGTGTAACTCCTGAATTCACAGACAGGGCTCGTCTCCCAAATAACAGATAGCAAGACACTACTGGAGTGGGCTGGATGAGATTCAAAAGCAAGTTCCAGAATACATGAAACCGGAGACTAGAGACTAAGGATAGTAAGTAGAACAGGTGGCAAAACCTCCGAAGGAAGAAGGCCCTCAAATCTAAAAGAGATGGATTCGGGTTCAGGAAATTGTTTCTCTGCCGTCTGCATGACATTGCATCCAGTGCGGGCAGGATCTTTGTCTGGGTCATATGAGTTTCGAATGATCCGTGTCCGGAGAGGGCTTGGCTGACATAGTGATCTGTTGTCTTATGCCTGCATTCCGCCCAGGTTTTGATGTCGGGGATGATTCTTTTTGTCCATTGGGCGGTGGAGGTGTTCTCGTCCCACTCCGTTTGCCACTTCCGGATTGTCGTCTGCCTTTCCTCGGACTTACCTACTGGGGTCACCTCTGGGGCCTCGTGGATGCGTTTCCTCTCATCTATCAGGAGGTGGATTGGGGGTATTGCAGATATCACACATAAGGCGATCGCTGACACGACATTCTGTACGACATAGCGACCCTTGAGAGCATGAGCCTCTGAACCCCGGCTAGCATATTCTTGTATGTCTCAAATAGCATAACTCTTCCCCATATCGGCGCTGCGTACAGAAGGGTCGATTGGACGGCCCCGTATATGACCTTTCTTTTTTGCCATCCGGGTTCCTCTTGTGTTGGGGAGGATACGTGCTAGTGCAGTCGCTTGTTTGTCGGCCTTTTCCCGGGTTTTCCTGACGTGCTCGTTGAAGATCAACGAGCACGTCCAACCAAACCCCTAAGTACTTGACGAACTTCTTCGGCTCGATACGGGTCCCAGCAAAGTTGAAGCCGATACCTTTCCTCTTCCTCAGACCCTTAACAATGATTGCTTCGGTTTTTTGCGGGGCTGGTTCTAGTCCGCTATCGCTCATCCACCGCCCAATTGAGTTGAGGCTCGCGTCGGCTTCCCCCATCAGCTCTTCCTTGTGCTACGCCTGGATGATTAGAGCCAGGTCATCTGCGTAGGCAGCCGTGAAGCAGCCTGGTGGGTGGTCTAGGTGTAAGACTCCATCATAGAGGAGGTTCCATAATTTTGGTCCTAGGACCGAACCTTGGAGGACTCCTTGGGCCATTTCCTGTTTTTAGGACCTGCACATCAACTGACGCTCAGAGAAGTAGCTCCATATTAACTCTATGAGGTATGGACTGACCTCCGCTTCTAGCAAACTTTCCAGAATTCTATGTCCATTTCGCAGTGTTAAAGGCCTTCTTGACATCGATTGTTATGACGGCACAAGATGTTTGCCTGCGGGTGAAAATTTCTTCACGGTAGCTTCAATGCTGTCAAAAATGTGATCCAAATCATCTCTTTCATCATTTGTTTTTTTTTCGTTCTCCACTAAGTACTTCACAAGCAATTATTAGCGTTCTTTCGTACCGGTTTTCTTTTTTTTCGACGGCAATTGTGGTATGTCAACAGTGGTAACTTTAGGCACATTGAGATTTTCGGTGGTTGACATATCCTCATGTTGGCTTGAAGATTCATCCTCAGTATCCGTACTAGCACTCGAAGTTTCATTCACAATAGAGGTCAATGGTTGCTTATCTTTCATGTGCGGCCTGAGAAATTCCAATTGATCCTCATATTTTCATTTCGACCTTATATCAGCTGATTGTCCTATTGTGGTCTTCTTGAACTGAATGACCTTCCTATATTGGCCACGAATTGATTCTCAGCGATGCTTGCATTGTTGTCCATCTAAAAATATATTTTGTTAATAGTGTTGAAAATTTCTCATACTAATGTTTCAGGAACAAAACCGAGTTAGTGCACTATTTTTTTGGTTTACAGATTTCTAGCCACTGGAGATTCTTATCAAACGATAGCCTTCAGTTACCGCTTAGTACATTCTACTGTGCACGCGATAGTCCACGAAGTATGCAATGCAATAATTAACAAGCTGTTGAGAGTTTACATCCCCACCCTTCGAAGAAACGACTGAAAACATATTTCTCAAAGATTTTGGACTGCGTGGAATTTTCCTAATTGTTCAGGTGCTTCAGACGACAAGCACATCGAAATTGTAGCACCTGCTAAAAGTGGTTCCAATTATTTTGATTACAAAAAAACATTTTCGGTTGTTCTACTTGCACTGGTCGATGCAAATTATAAATTTCCTACGGGAAAAACAGCGATGGAGGCATTTTGTCAAATTCTAGACTGGGGGAGCAGTTAGCAAACGGCACCTTGAAAGTACCTTCCAATGAAAACTTACCAGAAACAGATATTGTAGCACCCTACCTATTGTTGGGAGATTCAGCCTTTCCACTCAAAACCTATCTTTTGAGGCCGTTTTCCCAGGTCCAAACACTGAATGATGTTGAAAAAATGCGTATTCAATTAACGCCATTGTCGTGCAAGACGTGTAGTCAAAAATGGATTTAGCATTTCAGCTCAACGCTTCCGTATATACTTCAGAAAAATTAATTCAAAACCTGGTTATGTCGAAACAATTATTCTAACAACATGCATACTACATAATTATCTGCGTAGCAACAACGTGAACATACAAGAAGAGGGCAGCTCTGTGGACAACAATGAATTTATACTGAGAAATCTACCAGGACAGGGTGGTAATGCACAAGTAGCGTTCAATACCAGAGATATATTTACCAGGTTTTTCAATTCAGAGGTCGGATCCGTGCCTTGGCAATATGAAAAAATATAATCTACCTACTTATTATACTTTTAAGAAAAAATAATATTTTTTTTGATGTGTATTCATTGAATAATATATATTCAATAAATACACTTACCTTTTTGTAATTCATTGCCAATTGTGGTCCATAATGTGTTTTTATACATACTGTCAGCGTATCTTTTATTTGAGAAGTCATCAAGAGCTTTATTTCCTCTAATATATCCGATAAGGATTTCATCTTCTTCAAATAAAAACTGTCCTTCTTCTGACGAGACGACATTGTCACCACTAAACTCCTAAAATACTAGGAACGCAAATGCTACCAAACCGGTAACGTATTCACACTTGTCTGAACCTGCACGGAACCTGCTCGGCAAATATTGTTTGAGAAGAACCCTGCGGGCAAAGGCCGTCGCTTGCCGAGACATTGCCGGCAATAATGTGAATTTAACCACACAAAAACCATATGATCAATGAAAAAGATATTTTGCCGATTCGATGCCTTGCCTGTGCCGAGCACGTGGCTTGAGAATTTGCCTTAAACGTTGATCACGAAACTGAATTTTGTTAGCCGAATTATTTCGAACGATTTGCCGGTAGACTTTTCAAAAAGCTTCATTTTCAATAACTGACAGACGAGAATTGAATGATGAAATCATGTTAACGAGGGATATAATGACTTCGGTTATGCTGAAAATGCGCTTAACCGGTACTTGGAATAGGAGCTCGACCTGGGAACATCCGTTGGTAATGTTATCCATTACGACGAATATGTAAAAACAATACCGTATGATGAGTAGAAATCAATTCATAGTAAATCATTTATGTCATAGCTATATTCTACAATTATTCTCTTTGAAAGTATTACACATGCTATTATAATGAATACAATGATTGATATTATACATAGCCCAAAGTCTATTTTTCTGCGCTTTTTCTCTCTCCTCACAACTGATGGTACGAGAACCATGATTACTGCACTATCTCTGATTCGGAGATTTTTGAACATTATCTTGAATTTACATTTGGATGTCAATTCTTGGGGGTAGTGTTGACAAATAGCGGTAATTTCATTCTTTTGCCATCAGATGCATACATATTGACAAATACTATCATCAATCTCATTTCAATTGATACAGTGTTATGGAATATTCATTGGCGCAGCAGAATCTATGATTCATCAATGGGTTGGATCCTTCGTAAAGGATATCTGGTTTGCGCAAATTTAGATTGAATACTCTGTCGCTAATATTCAAATTATTCAACTGCTTCACAACATTCTCTTTTTCTTCATGGAATTGAATATCTTCACTCAATTCTGGAATGCCATTTCATTACTATTCCAAATAAGTGAGTACTTGTCTATTCTCATAAAATTCAGCTACTTCCGTCCTACGTAGCACCTGATATCGCACGTTAAAATATGGGGGCTTCGTCACGCTGCAGACGTCCTGCCTGCTTGCCATCACTTCGGCGTATATTTTCATCGAACGTATGGTAGATATGTTTCTGAACACCCTGTATATCCCCACGATGGATTTTCACGCAGGCAGCCATAACGTTACTGTTTTTAATGCTGCACACCCTATCCCCACGTTAAATTTTTACGCAGGCAGCCATGACGTCCATGTTTTTTTCTTTAATGTTGCACACCCCGTATATCCCCATGGTAGACATGTTTTTGCACACTACGTAGATTTTTTCTTCAACGATCATGTTTTTAATGTTGCACACCCTGTATATCCCCATGGTAGGAATATTTTTTCATTTACGCAGACAACCTTCTTTTTCTTTAATGTTGCACACCATGAATATTCCCACGGCAGACATTTTTTTTCTCCAACGTCGATGGCATATTTCAATTATTAAACTTCATCATTATTATTTTCTCACTTTCGCCATCAAATATTTTTCAATATTTGTTTTTGTCGAGCGCTCGCTATCTCTCTCTGCGGTTAACACGATGAACTCAAAAGATCACGTCGCCTGATGGCCAAGTCGCGCAAGTCGCTGCTGCGCATGCGGTCACCGTGGATACATAGACTACTACATCTACTCATGAGTCGAGATAGTGGCTATATAAGCGGTATGCTTTCGAGTTCGGGTCGATTCATTGGCGGTGGCGGCAGTATTGAAGAATCCAATTGATATTCGACAGACGGCAACTTTGATCGACGTTTGATGACAAGATGGCTGCCAGAAGCGAGAAACATGTGTTGCTGCGGTTCTCCTTCATGATGGAAAGTTTCGAAATACGTGTGGGATTTTCTTCGGCAAGAACCTCCAGCCCGTCCATCACCCCTCGCGCAACCGTTCAAGTGGTCGAAGTTTTCGAAGATTTCCTTCAGTGCATACGAATGGTCGGTCACCTGTAACCTGTTACAACAGAAAATGGATGACTTTTTCACAGAACCGATCGAGGGGTATGCCGACGATTATGATCCGGTAACTTGCTGCCAGCATCAGTTCATGAGTTAGGAATCATCATCAGTATCAGTTGTATTATTCTAGGAATCAGGGATTATTAGAGTAGGCCCTGATGTATTTAAGGAACTTTCAACAAAGAATAATTTAGTGTTTATAATACATTCGCTTGAAAAAGATACAGTGTATCGAAACATGTCGCGAAGACAATAAATTTTGTGGAAATTTCATCGTGTTCTACCTTATAGCTTAGTATTCATTATGAATATATAAGTCCTCCATCCTCAAGATGAAAATAATACGTCTGTGTTATTTTCAGAAGAACGATTTGATTCTAGTTGAATATCATTATCTCGAGTTGAAAATAATCTTATTGAATTGAATATCTGTCGTCTGAAAATAAACAGTAATAATAGAACAATAAAGATTATACAAATTGAATATAAAATATAATGAGAAGAATTGTTTTCCTCCGGTCGCTGTAGACTATGAAGTTGAGTCTTTTCGGCTATCTTCTGGAGATGGCTCAGGTCATCTAGGTTGATTCTTCCTAGAGTATACAGGGGTAGATTTCCTCTTGAGGGTGCCTCGAGAGTGTCCAGTTGTGGTAGTTGAAGCGGTGTTTCTTCAATGGTAGGGGCGTCATTACTATATACATCGCAATTAATTTTCAATTTGCAATGATAAGGGATGTATATTAGTTTAGGTTGGTTGATTTCTTCATAACCATTCTCTTGACAAACTTTTTCAATATAAATTTGCTTGAATGGTAAAGCAATTAAATATGCATTGGTGATTGGTTCAACTATGACTTGTTGAATTTGGATGTCTGTTGTTTGGCATTTGATAGTACGTTGTCCCATAAGAATTTCAGGAATTCAGTCGTTATTCGAAATTTGATTTTCGATGTACTGGATACAACTATTTTCAACTTTGATGCAGGTTTCATTAGCATAATGGTGATACGCCGAGTTCAATATTACATAAGGTTTTAAGGGTAAAATGGTTTTATTGGATATAGGGAAGGGATAGAGATGGAAAATCTCATAAACGTTTTCCTGGAGTATCGGAAAATGAACAATGAACAGAATTCTTTTATTGCTATAGCGAATTTCTGTTTTTAATAATTTCTAGTATGATTGAGTATTTTCGAAAACTGGTCAACCATTTTTGTATAGAGAAAACATTATTTTTGTCAGTTTTTCTAATTCATCAATTGATAATATAGTACTATGAACTATATTGAGTTCGGCGAATAATATTGAATCTTCGATATTATTTGAGAGGGATAGCATGTTTTGACTATCAATAATCATTGTATCTAGTGAATTTTGTAATCGCAGGAATAATGTATACTTATTCAAGCTTTGAACAATACTTTGAGTTTGTTTTTGAATCATTTTTTGATATCTCGATATTTTCTTTAAATTTTGTACTGTTTCATTCATGAAATCTTGAGTTATAGATGGATAATTTTTCAAATCATGATGTGAATTGTTTTGATTTTCGGACACTGCTGCAAGAGCATTATCATATCTTTCACCGTCTTCATCATCTAAAGTGCCAAACAGCCATTTATGAATTCTACCTCCTACATTTATGAGTCCTCTTTTATGTTTTTCATATGTTTGAGGTTTGATATTATTGAGTTTATTCATAATTTGTTCAAGGAGATAGTTCAAATTTCATGCATATGTTGAAGCTGAGGATATAATTCGCCTTTGATGGAGACTAGATTTTCAATTGTTTTTGAATTGTCTCTCATACGTTGTATAGGTTTATCAAATTTTGTCAAATCGAAAAATGATGAAAGTGTGTTTGTTGAATGTAATTCTTGCTTGTCCAAGGCAAAAAGGAAGAATTGGGTTAGTCAGAGTCTTCAACTTAATCTGTTGTCCTCCTGTCATAGTAATGCCTATCAGGAGTATCATTTGTAGTAGCATCTGAAACAATTTGTTGGGGTTTCAGTTGTTGTTTATGATAGGTTGCTTTACGAGTTTTTAATTCAATATCCTCATTTTCTATTGGTTCAACAGCTCTATAAAGGGGTGTTGTTTTACTTCTTTGTTTGTCTTATAAGTAGACTTGTTGGTCAAATTTAATTTAAGGGGGTTCTTTTCTTTCTATATTAACTTCATCTAGAGATGCTTTCGCTTTCTCGTTATTTGTTTTCATTATATCATTCATTATTTATATGTTTCTGTCATGTTTTTCTAAGTAGTCAGTCATTACTTATTCTGTGATTATATCAAATGGGTTTCCATGATTTAAATTTCCTTTAATTATTTGAAATGGTGTATGTTTAGTTGCCAAATGAATTGTGTTGTTATACCTTATGATTGCGTATATCATGTGAGAGGATATTGATCTCTGTGGAAATTCTTGTTTCAATATTCTTATTTCTTCTAATAATCTCGAATGAAGTCTTTCAATTGGACTATTATTATTAGGATTTTTGGGTATTACATAATGTAATTTTATGTTATGTTTTTCACAGAAATCTTCAACAATTTTGTTTTTGAATTCACTGCCTGAGTCGCATGTGATTTTTGAAGGTATTCCGTAGTGTGAAAAGAATATTAAAATTCCATCAATAATATTCAATGCATTAGGTTGAATAGGGTATGCTTGAACGAAACGTGAAAAACTATCAATCAATGTTAAGAATTTTGTTTTATTTATCGGTAGTATATCCATATAAATATGTTCGAAAGGATATTCCCCGATAGGTGTTGATTTGAATTTTATTTCATATGGGTGTCTTTCATATTTAGACTTTTGACAATCCTCACATGTGTTGATATAATCACGTATATCAGTTATCATATTGGGCCAATAATATTTTCGTAAGAGGGCTAATTTTGTTTCAATAATTCTTCTATGTATAGTTTTAGTTTCATGATGATATTTTATTTTTTCTTGTTGTTCTTCTTTATTGGTTATGTCTTTGAGTAAAATATTACTTTGAATCAATTCCATTGCAGCATTTTAAAAGTAATTTTGAATAGTTGAAACCACAATAGGTTGGTTGTAATTCTTCTTGAACTATTATACCATATGTATGTTTTGGTTTTAAATAGTTTTTTATTGTATCTACCAAGTTCTGTTGGAAATTCTGGTAGGGTAAAACTATATTAAGTCTAGTTTCATCGAATATTTTTTGTATCGTTACACGTGGTGTAATAGCATCTTGGGTACAATGAAGGAAAATTTGAATTTGAAATTTATTAAATTCTTGTTCTGAAATCGGTATTTCAAGAACTGGATTTTCTGCACTTGTGTGTTCAGTGTCTAAAGATTCTTCATCTTTTTCCTTTTTTGTAGGTGGACGAATTTGAATGTCCGAAATGATGTTTATTTTTTTATTCTCTCCTTTTTTTCGATGCTCGTTTTCAAAAAACAGCATCAGAAAACACGTCAAAAAGGACGTGTTTTGGTCACTTTTGACACGTTAAAAAAGCACCATTTTTGTGCTGTTTTCTCGCATCAGATATGGCATGCTTTGTGCACTTTTTGCGTGCAAAAACATGCTATTTCTGATGTGAAAGTTATGCCTGAAGGGTCATTCTCTCTCACACACAAAATCAATGTCAATTGATTTGAGATACAAGTATATGTATATTTCCTATAACATATTATTCTAACTCTAATGTCTATATATGGATATGTACAAGCATTGAGATGGAAAAAAACTCTACTTCACACCAAGTCATCGTCGTCGCCGTCGACATCTTCCATGTTGTCGACGTTTTCGAAAGCGTCCGGGTTCAGTAAACCGCCGGCGTTTTCGGAAAAGTCGTCGACGACGTCCTCCAAAACCGAATAATGGCTCCAAGGATAGGTATCGAAGCTATTATTAAGACGGTCACACATCCTTGAGGAATAATAAATGAGGTGAATCAAGTCTAATGC
The DNA here is from genome assembly GCA_032362365.1 of Zygogramma bicolorata. NCBI lineage: Eukaryota > Metazoa > Arthropoda > Insecta > Coleoptera > Chrysomelidae > Zygogramma > Zygogramma bicolorata. The sequence continues at coordinate 122,609 of JAVJAQ010005016.1, forward strand.
AGATCACTTTCATATGATTCACATAGTGTTTATGAAGACTCTACTAGGACATCCGGCATGCTCCAAACAATACTCAGTGTTCAATCACAATTCATCAAAATTTGATTTCAGGTACTCATGGAGGGAGTAGAAACAATTTTTTTGGAAATACTGTATTGTTGAAGATTGTTCATTATTTTGAAAAATTGTTTATACTTTTTATTTTGTCAATTTTTATATCCCTTGAATACTTTGTATTGAAAAAAAGTTAAATTTGTTATGACACTGTCATCAGAAAATAAATAAAAAGTATTGAGGAAGTTAAGAAATTTTGATAGAAAACTCTGAAATATAAGTTTTTACATGGTCCTTCGAGCATAAACAGAATCAATAGTGGAAATTGTACAAGTCTTGTTTGAGATAATGTCTGAAGGAAACGTAAGACGATCAAGAAGAATCAACGCCGGAATGCAGAGTAGATGCGACGATAATTATGTCTGGCCGTTGCAAGTGAATAAATCTATCCCAGAACCCCTTCCTGACGTCGAAGAGCAAAGAACATTGGGAAACACCTCACAAGCACCAATCACTGTCGAGAAGATTGATGAAAATTTTGAAGAGACTTCGTGGAGGTCGAATCCACCTCTGGATGGAAAGAGATGCACATCCAGAAATTCAAATCCCAGCAAGCAATATTCCAGAACCAAATCAAGCTCGTCAAAGGTGTCTTCACTGAGAGGAATTGAAATTGAAAGAAAGCGTTTGGCACTTGAGGCGGAAAAGGCAAAGGCTGAATTGATGATGAAGAGACAGGAGTTAGATAATGAGACGAAGCGACGTGAAACAGAGAGGGTTAAGGAAGAAATGATGATGAAAAAACAGGAATTAGACAATCAATTGAATATTCTACGATTAGAAAGTGAACTCGCAGAGGCCGAATTGGAAGTGAGTGATTATTCGGAATGTAGCGGATCCCGAAAAGAAATTGGTACATTCGGTGCAGACACGAAAGAGAAGCACAATCAGGTACAAAATTGGATCGATACATGTGAGTATTCTCCAAACATATTGAAAAGTAATACGGATCAACAGGGGGACATTGACAAATTATGATACGTCATCGCAAATGCCATTAAGAGTGTTTCTTATTCTCAGGTGAATGAAATTCCTCGGGATTTAGTAAGTAGACAAATTTTTGACAAGGATTTCCCATTTTTCGATGGTGAACCAGAAGATTGGCAAATGTTCAAAAACCAATACGAAAGAAAAGTAGCCCTGTGTAAATACTCTGACGATGAGATAATGATGAAATTGCAGAGATGTTTGAAAGGAGAAGCCTTAAAAGCTGTGAGATGTTCATTATTTCATCCAGGTAATGTTTCTTCCGTTATTCAAACACTTGAAATGAGATTTGGTCGTTCAGAATACATTATTAGAAGTTTTATTGAAAAAATTCAAATATTTCCATCAGTCCGAGAAGGAGATTTTTCTAATTTGATTAAATTTTCATGTAATATCAACAATCTGGTTGCTACTATGGAACAATTTGAGGCCAGCAATTATATGGAAAATCCCTACCTCTTGGAGCAACTTGTTGCCAAAATTCCTGGTGGATTGAAATTACTCTGGGGACAAGTTCTGGTGCGGAAAAAAGGTAAAGCGAATGTAAAAGATTTCGGCAAATGGATAAATGAAATATCATCAGCTGCTTGCTATGTGAGTACTTCTACAACTTCATATTTTGATCACGGAAGAAAATATAATTCATCTTATTTTAAAAAGAATTACGGTCATCAACGAACAGGTAATGTAGTTTTACACGCAAAAGAAAGTGATGAAGTAGAGAAATGTCTTTACTGCGATAAAACTAACCATCTGATATTTAAATGTCCTAATATGTTGAAAGATAGCGTTGATGATCGTTGGGCAAAAATTTCGACTCTGAAAGTTTGCTTCAAATGTTTGAAACGAGGTCATACGAAAATATTTTGTAAGTCAAAGAAAATTTGCGGAATAAATAATTGTAGAAGACCACATCATCATTTATTGCATAAAACTATAATAAAACCTGAGATAAATCCTGAATCAACTACAGAAGCACCTACAGAAATAGTTACTGAAAGAATATGCTTAAGTGATAACAACTCTTCTAACGTTTTACTGAGAATTATCCCTGTGAAACTATTTGATCGTTTGATGAAGGTTCAACGATTTCTCTGATAGAAAATGAGATTGCGCAACAGTTACAACTTCCTGGAAGACCCGAATCGTTCTGTATGCAATGGGCGAATGATATTGTGTATCATAGCGATGATTCTAGATCAGTTGAGTTGAAAATTTCCGGAATAGATGAAAATGCCAAAATTTTTGAAATGTCAAATGTTCGAACTGTCAATAATTTGTCATTGCCTTCTCAAACGATTTTGTTGGAAAATTTCAAGGATTATCCACATTTGCGCGATTTACACATATCTGATATTGTCAAAGCCAAACCTACTATTTTGATTGGTCAGGATAATATAAATCTCACTGTTGCGAGGAAAGTTTGTCAAAGTCCTATCGAAATAGGTCCTATTGCCACAAAAACAAATTTAGGATGGGTGGAACACGGAAATATTAACAGTGGACCAGCAAATAGAAAAAATTTCAATTTTCATATTTGCAATTTCGAAGAGTATGAGGATTTGAACACGTTGATTAAAGAGTCATTCTCTTTAGATTCGTTTGGTGTTTCTGTTATCAATACTAGGGTAAATTCGGAAGAAAAGAGAGCATTTGAAATTTTGGAAGAAACTACAAAGTTTATAGAAAAAGAGCATTGTTATGAAACTGGGTTACTGTGGAAATGTGAAAATTTGGTACTCCCCGAAAGTGAATCGAATGCTTTCAATCGTTTGTTTTGTGTTGAGAGGAAGATGTTGAAAGACAGAATATATTTTGATAAATATTGTGCCAAAATTGATGATCATTTGAACAAAGGATATATTAGGAAGTTGAGCAGACAGGAATCGTTGGAGGAAAGTGCTAGGTCTTGGTATCTTTCCCATTTTGGTGTCGTCAATCCCAATAAACCCAATAAGTTTCGTTTAGTTTTCGATGCTGCTTCAAAGAGTCATGGAATCAGTCTCAACGATTTTCTCCTACAGGGTCCAGATTTTTTGAATTCTTTGTCAGGTGTCTTGATGCGATTTCGCCGATTCAAATATGGTTTCTGTGGAGATATTTCGGAAATGTTTCACCAAATTAAAATTAAAAAGGAAGATAGAAATTCTCAGAGATTCCTTTGGCGTCACGGTAACCAAGAAAATCCTGTTGAAACTTATGAGATGCAGGTGATGACATTCGGCGCGGCATGTTCTCCTTGTTCTGCCCAATTTGTAATCAAACAGAATGCAAGAGATTCGAATATATCTCCTGATTTGGCAAAAGACGTTGAAAGATGCTTCTATATGGATGATTATCTGGATTCTTGTGAGAGTGAAGAGAGTGCTTGTAATAAAGTTAAGAAGATTATTGACCTACACAGGCGGGGTGGTTTCAACATAGTCAACTGGGTATCGAATTCGCAACTTGTCATTGAAGATTATCGTGGTGGAATGTCACACAAAGTTTTGAACAAGGGTACTATAGACAGGGTGTTAGGTATCTGGTGGGACACAAAGTTCGATGATTTCACCTTCAAGTTATTTTTCCATAAGGTACCGGAAAATATAATCACCAAACTGGAGAAACCAACAAAAAGACAAGTCTTGAAAATTGTCATGTCGATTTTTGACCCGCTTGGTTTTCTAACTTGGCTGATCATAAAGGGTCGTATCATATTACAAAAGACTTGGAGATGCGGAATAAGCTGGGATGATAAAATTCCAGACTCTATTCATCAAGACTGGACTGAATGGTTGAGTACTGTCAAAGAAATTCCTTCTCTTAGAGTACCTCGTTGCTACTCAGTTTCTTTGCCTCATGCAACATGGTTGGAACTCCACATATTCGGAGATGCAAGCGAAGAAGCATTCTCGACTGTCGTTTATCTAAGAATTGACAAAATGGTTGAGGCTTTCGCGGCCGAGGTTATTAGTATAACTACTGCTCTTCGGGCTTGAAGGCCGTCGTTCTTTGGAATTTCTTCCTGACGTTTCGCTAGCGCGAGTGGCCAGCTTCTTCAGGGGCTTATTCATCTCCGATGACTGACTTTGGTCATCGGAGATGAATAAGCCTCTGAAGAAGCTGGCCACTCGCGCTAGCGAAACGTCAGGAAGAAATTCCAAATAACGACGGCCTTCAAGCCCGAAGAGCAGTAGTTATACTATCTAAGAATTGTTTCAAAAAATGAAGTTGAGGTCGCATTCATTACAGCCAAAGCGAAAGTTAGTCCACTCAAACCAATATCAATTCCTAGATTGGAATTGCAGGCTGCTGTGATGGGCCAGACTTATGAAAACTATAATTTCTGAAATTGACATTCCTATCAACAAATCATATTTATGGTCTGATTCCAAAACAGTCCTCCATTGGATAAGAGGAGACGGTGAAAATTATAAACAATTTATCGCTCATAGGGTAGGAGAGATCCAGGAAGCTACTTCTTTTGAACAATGGAGATATGTTCCGTCAGAATTGAATATTGCTGATTTTGCAACTAGGTACGAAAATAAAAACAACATTGTTGGTACTTGGTTCAAAGGTCCCGATTTTCTCTATGAATCAGAGAGTGAATGGCCTAAAAATGATGTCCTAGGAAACTTCCAGTTAGAAGATGATGGAGAGAAGAAAACAACTTCACTCTTCGTCGGAGTTACCAAAGCATTCTCCGTAGAAATTCCAGATATTACTCGCTTCAGTAAATGGAGGAAATTCCTCAGAACCACAGCTTGGGTATTGAGATTTGCAAAAAAGCTACTTGGAAGAATCAAACAGAAAGAAGAGATTCATTCCGAAGATTTAACTGTACACGAGATTGACGAAGCTGAGAGAACATGTTTACAGAGATGTCAAGCCGAAAGTTTCCAGGAAAAAATGATACAGCTGAAAGAAAATGAACTTCTGGACAAGACTAGCCGACTTTTCAAACTCTCACCATATTTAGACCCTGTGGATAACCTATTGAGAATCCATAGTCGAATAAATAATGCCTTGTGTTTGGATGAAAATGCAAGAAGTCCGATAATTTTAGATCCCAAACACAAAATGACACAGTTGATTGCGACTTATTATCACGAAAAATGTTTTCACCAAGGAGAAGATCAAATTCTGAACAATATAAGGCAAAAGTTTTGGATAATCAGGGGAAGAAATGCAGTGAAGAAGACTTTCAGAGATTGCCTCTACTGCAGAAGAAAAAAAGTGATTCCTGTCTGTCCAAAAATGGGAGAGTTACCTAGCATGAGATTAACGCCAATAGTGAAGCCCTTCACGCACACTGGAATCGATTATTTTGGACCATTATATGCCACTGTTGGAAGACGTAAAGAAAAACGGTGGGGAGTTTTGTTCACCTGCATGACGATAAGAGCCATACATTTAGAAATAGCTCACTCACTGACAACCGATAGTACCATAATGGCTGTGAGAAGGATGATAGCGCGCAGAGGTCCTATTAAACATCTCTATTCCGATAACGGGACAAATTTTCGAGGAGCAAATGAGGAACTCACCAAATCTTATGAAAAAACAAGTGAAACTGAAATGACATCAAGTTTGACTGAAATGGACATTCAATGGCACTTTATACCTCCAGGAAGTCCTCACATGGGTGGATGTTGGGAACGCCTAATCCGTTCAGTAAAAAAGATACTGTGTACCACTCTCAAAGAAGAATCACCTAAGGATGAAGTTCTACATACTCTATTCCTGGAGGCAGAATCAATTGTGAATAACCGACCCCTCACTCATGTTTCGATCGATCCAGCAGATCCAGACTGTTTAACTCCTAATCATCTTCTAATCAGTTCATTTACCGAAAGTCACACGCCCTTTGCCCATACGTTCGAAAATGAAGATTTACGTAAGTTTTGGAAGAAGTCCCAACGTTCAGCGGAAATCTTCTGGTCAAGATGGGTTAAAGAATATTTACCAAAATTAACCAATCGAGGAAAATGGATAAGCGATGGAAAGCCAGTCCAAATTGGAGACATAGTCGTCATTAAAGATGGTAACCTTTCCCGAAAATCTTGGCCACTGGGGAAAATCGAAAATATATTTCCAGGGAAGGATGGAATTACCCGAGTCGTGGATGTGAAGACAAAAACAGGAGTTTTCCGCCGTCCAGTCACCAAGTTATGCCGCCTAGATGTTTCAAGTGAAAATTAATATTTCCACGGTGGGGAGAATGTTGAAGATTGTTCATTATTTTGAAAAATTGTTTATACTTTTTATTTTGTCAATTTTTATATCCCTTGAATACTTTGTATTGAAAAAAAGTTGAATTTGTTATGACACTGTCATCAGAAAATAAATAAAAAGTATTGAAAAGGTTAAGAAATTTTGATAAAAAACTTCTGAAATATAAGTTTTTACATGTCTAATATTTCTTTTGAAGTCAATGGGGCGAAGACTTTTAACCCTCATAGGCAATATGTTGTACATATTGCAATTCAATGAATTATTTTGGGATACTCTGAATCTATATCGGGAAACTCTGATTTGTCTTGAGTTTCTAGTACTGTATTAATGTGTGTCACGCTGAGTTTCCAGGGTACTTGCCTGCTTATGAATCGCTTGGAGTACATTGTAGATGAACAGGGATGGTAAAGGCATTATGCAATATTCAATGAATAGTGGTTTACAGTGTTTTCTGAATCGTGCGTTGGCCAATAATCTTACTGCCTTCTTTTTCTGTGAGAAAATTATATTCGCATAAGAATAGTTTTCCCAAAAAATGATTCCATAATAATTTATGTGGCTGTGAAACAATGAAAAATAGGCTGTTTTCAGAGTCGCGGTACTAACAATGCGCCTCAGTTGTCTGAGGGGAAAGATTGTACTCGCCAGTTTACAACGTAATATGTCAATGTGTGGGTGCCAATTTGATCTATCATCTATTGTGATACCTAGTAAGTTTGCGGTAGCGCCGCTTCCGTATGAAAGATGAGTTGATAAAACTAGTTTCTGGGTTTCCTTTGGAATCAGTTTTAGATTATTCTTTCGGAACCATTTCTCTGTTTCATTTAAGGCTGTCTGGGAATTTGAGATGAGCTCATCGTATTGACTCCCTGAACAGATGAGAGTCGGTTTTGATTAAAATAGTTGTTTGACTCAATGTACATCAATATCTGTGTTTTCAGCAAGATTTCTATAATTTTAGAAAAATTGATATAATTGAAATTGGTCGGATATTTTCAAGGTCAGCTAAGTCGCCCTTTTCATGTACAGGAACAACTCTGGAGTATTTGAGCACAGCTGGAAATTTTCCTGTGTGAAAAATGAGATTGATCATATTTGTTAGGGGTTCTATAACAATATCAATGGTTTCCTCAATGATTCGGCTACCCATATCATATACATCTAGACTATTACTGTTTTTCAAAGACTTTATTACTGCACTCATCACTTCGTCCGTTGTCACTGGCCTCAGGAAGAAAGATGGAGTTGGAAAAGGAAAATTTCGATAGTTCAATAATAAGTATGACTCATATTTTGGAATTGTTTTTATAATTGTTACTGCGACTTCCACAAAGAAGGCATTGAATTCACTGGGTGGAATATTGGGTTCTTGCAACTTTTGTTTTTCATTTCTTTCGAATTCGAAATCCACTATTTTCCAGCTTGTTTTTGATTAATTTGATGAGAAACAAATATGTTGTTCATAAGCTGTTTTCTTAGCTTCTTTTAGTTTATCCTGATAGTCCTTTTTTATTGTCTTGTACGCAGAGAAAACAATATTCAGATGCATCTAATATCACTCTAACACACGATAGGGGATTTCTCATATCTTTCAGAAATTCATTATACCAGTTTACAGGTGATTTGCTAGTACTGTTTTTTGAAGTTTTTTTTGTCTTAATATTCGAATTTATAGAGTCATTATATATCTTAACAAGTATGTTAGCAAGCATATCTGGATTATCGGAAGTAACAGATATACTCAATCTGTTCGACTCAATGTATAGCGCTTGAATAGTCGCTCGTATCGAATTTATCCAGGTGAGACGCAATTAGATCTTGATAAGCGGTGTACATGAGCTTACACTGGTCTCGCGTATACTTTCTCATCATGAAATCATAATGGAAATCGTATACGTAGACCTTGGATATATCAAGGATGTACATGCCGATATACAGGGGTTTGTTGAACTCCAAATCGCACTTGAGAAGTTCGATAGCCTTGAGGTCGTTGTCGAAGATGGTTCGACTGTGGAATTTCGGACTGCTGATGAGACGTATATTTTGTTTTTGTACAGGGTGGTCATCAATTTGGGGTGTTTTGAATTTGGCGGTACTCGGTGTGGCGCACATCGGAAAATCTCGATGTCTGTCGTGGAGATGCTCAGGGTACTCCAAGTCGACCTCGAGGATATACCCAACGTCGGACTAGTCCGAAACATTGCGAATACCCAGATCGTCAAAGTTTTCGACCCATTTGAATTCGCCCACCGGCAAATGTTCCGTCATGGCCCATCCATAGAGATTGTTGAGATCGAAATACATCAAAAACTTGGGATTGGTTTTGGGTGTGTACGTTTATTCAATCGCAAGTAGATTTACATGTCTGTCTAATTTCTTTTTCGTCTGTCGAATGGGTGCAACATCGAAATAGGAGAGATATTTTGGTGACGAACTCGGTTCATGGCTTATTGAACACGAGTTACTGGTCTGACGTCATTATTTGAATGGAAGTAAGTTTCTCACCAAAACGAAGTGTTCCATGTTGAGAAAACGAGAAAGTAATTCTAACCCCACTATTAATAACAAAACATAACCCCAATGTCCAGAGTCATGGACAGAACTATGAATACGAGTTTTTTAAGTTGATGAAATAATGTTTGACGATGTACTTGATGGACTTCAACATATCGATCAAGCTATAATTACATGGCAGAATAGTTTCAATACATTGAACCACATACTTTCAGGAAGTTTACTTCGAGATAGTCAGATTAGGCCACTCTTATTCTGAGGATTGGTTGCCAAAATACTTAGACACGGATTTCTTCAGAATGTTCAGAATGGCCAAAGCAACATTTGTCCATTTGCTGGGAATAGTATCCGAGAGAGATGAAAGAACAAATACTCGTCAAGGTGGATTTTTTCCTGTATGTGTTGAGAAATCATTACTTAACATTGTGGTTCCTCGCCAAAGGAGAAACTTTGAAGTCAATTGGTGATAGATTCCACTTGAGTGATTCAACTTTATTGATAATCACTGAATATTGTATACAGCTCATAGCTGATTCATCCTCAACTTATATCATTTGGCCAAAAGAAGATGAATGCAAGCAAATCGAAGAAGAGTTTCGTTTCAAGAAAAATTTTCCAGGTAGGTATATATAGTTCTGCTGAAACAAATATTAGTTCGTTCTGTCCGTAATCCGGCAACACCCTTACAAGCCATAAAAATATTGATGAAAAGTTTGATTTTAGGGAAGAAATTTGTGTGGTGACATGGTTTTTTGGGTGTTATAACCTTTCATAGTCTGAACCCAACAAACCATGTGAAGAATCTGCAGGAGACCTTTGTGAACTAGTAATGATAAGGGACCTCTGAACGAATGATCACATATGGATGAACATATAGATTCTAATGAGTTAGTTTTTTGTTCATTTATTCATTTCTGTAGGTGTTACAGGGGCTATTGATGGGTGCCATATTTGTTGTGAGGTTCCAGCGAAGCAACATTTGAGTTACACAAATAGAAAGCAAAGCTAATCCACCATATCGCAAGGTGTTTGTACATCAAGATGTATTTGACATGACTCAAGAGTAATCATTACTCATCTTGGTCAACATGATTGGTTTAATTATATATAATATGTATTATAGGTTCTGCAGAATTCAATATTATATAAGAACATTGAGAAATATGAAGCAAACAAATATTTCTATGGCAAATACCACTTACTAGGTGATGCAGCATATTCTTTACGAAATTGGCTGATTGTTCGTTATATGTAAGTATTAATGTAACTAATAATTAGCTACTAACTGTTCGTTCAACTGAAAATAAGAGAAAAATGTATATGGATGCAATTTCTGAATAGTTTTCTATACTTTGGTGAAATATAGGTTTGTTCCAATAACATTTGACCGATCAGAAATTGGTCAAAAGCATGCATAAAATGAAGTCTGGAAAGCAAAAGTCATTTTGCGCATGCCTCCGACCAGTTTCTAATTGGTCAGATGTGTTGTTGGAACAAATTTTAAAGCTCGTCCTTCCAACCATTTGACAAAAATGACAAATTTTAAACAAATAAGGAGGAATGGATTTCAACCACATTTTTCAGCTGGCATTTATTTTATTGTGATTAATGGTGAATGTTGTTTTTAGTGATTATGGCCGTTTGAGTTTGGCAGAACGAAACTTCACCTACATACATTGTGCTACCAGAGTCATTATGGAAAATGCATTTGGTAGATTGAAAGGAAGGTGGCGAATCTTACAATTTGTTTATACATATAGCATCAAGAAAGTGGTATTAATCACAACTGCTTGCTGTGTCCTACGCAATATAACTTAACATGTCAAATGATCCTTGGCCCGTAAGCTATGAAGATGATCAAGACGATGATACGACAGAAAAAAACTGCCATCAATCGAAAAACAGAGAACAATAATAATAATATAATAACAATTTATTGACAATAAATATCAGTAACAATGCAAAAAACATAATAATATGTGAATAAATAATTGAACCTCACGGAGTTGTGCACTCGTTGTGAGGAAACAAGTGAATATGAGAATATAAACAAAAATCATAAATATCAAAGATGAATAGTAGTGTGAAAATGAATAAATACAATATAATCATGACATTGGCTATATTGGATATTTTCTTTCAATAATATTTTGGAAATATAGTCTGGGAGTTTCAGTAATCCATGTGTTCACTTTTTTCCTACAAGTGTATTTCGATTTGGTAATTTTGATTGAATTTGGTAATTTATCATAAATGAATGGAGCTAAATATAGAAAAAAAAAATGGTGACTTTACATATGTTATTTTCCACAGTAATTTCATTTTCATTTCGTGTATCATGAGTATGCTTACTATAATCAATGCAATTTTTATGAGAAAATATATTAGTGAGTATCTTGAAATTGAATAATTGCCTCGTATCCATTATTTTACAGTCAGAATATAATTATCAGAAGAATATCTTAGGTTTTCATTAAATATGATTTTCAAAAACCACTTCTGTAATACTTATTTCCAAAGGCTTAAGATATATTTGGTCAACACCCCTCCATGATAAAATACCATAATTTAATTGAGATTGGACTAGAGAAAAATGAATCATTTGCAAATGTTTCCTATCCAAAATATTCTGTGAAAATTTTTCTGACATATTCAATTTGGAAGTTCCATTTCAAATGTCTGTCTACTATGACTCCTAAATATTTCATCCGAACTACTTCTTCAATGCATGAATTTTTTATTTCAGTTGGGCCAAGATTGGGTAAATGATTTCGATAAGAAGTGAAAGGAAGGTAATTAGATTTTTTTAAATTTAATGTTAACAAATTTTGGTCAAACCAATATCCAACATTATTGAATTCATTCTGGATGAGTTCTTTGACAGATTTCCCTGTTTTTGACTTGTGAATTATTACCATATCATCCGCACAACTATGTATGAGTCCACTTGTTTTCAAGGAGTTGCTAAACGACGCACTGAATTGAGAAATCTGTTATGGAATCTACGTCAATCACAATCAAATACTAATTACCCATTATTTCGTATGCAGAAAAAATAAAGATGAATTTATAGATATAAAAATTCAGTTCGTCTTCCAGAAAATAGGCGCTTGATTACTGAAACTTATGTTGAGGTGTTGAAAATAATGGTTTGCTATAAAAATCAGGTGTATCCATTAATACATCTTCCGAAGAGTGTAGCATATACACAGTTTTGATTATATAATGATGATCTACTAATGCATAAAAATCTTTATTGGAAATATCAACAAAAATAAACTCCTTTAAAAACAAACAAAACAAATATTATTAGCCTTGACCATGAAACAAACAGATTCAAATGATTTACCCATCAAGTTTTTGGTCATCAGCCTGAACATAAGACAAAAAAAAACATTTTTCCGGAATTCAATTATGTTTCAAAACCATATTTATTCTGGTAAATTGGAAGCTTTATTATGCATGGATTTGAATATTTCTGAAAATTCTTTTATATAATCATTTTGTTGTTTCATGCATTTCTTTCATCGCTTCTATCATTCTATCTGTATTAGATTTCACTATTTTACTCAGATTATTATTCCTACAATGTGAATCACTAGAACTTGGTGTATTGGATCTATCTTCTACTTGATGTTCCTCAAGGTTGTCCATTGCATTTTCTGTACATTCACGGATTGTAGCTGTGCCTGAAAACAACAATGTGAGGTTATTTCTTATAGTTATCTACATAACATACATAACAGTGAACAGTTATGTATGAAACTAATGTTAATGCTCACCAGTTAGAGTATCAACTGAAACTACAGAGTTGACACTGTGTTTTGGTCCAAAAGTTTTATGCAGAAGGTCATAGTACTTTGGGAGATTTTTGCGGTCTCCATATGTGCGATTACTTTCTTTTTTCAAGGAAAGGTATGCCTTTTGCAAATTATAATATTTTTGTCGGCATCTCTCAATAGCTTTTTTTCCAGTACCAATTTTAAATCCCTGCTGTTGCGTATCATTGGCAATCATTTGCCATATTTTACTTTCGTTGTTTTTTCATCGTTGAAAAGCTCATCACACTTCTAAGAACTCCTCAACTCAAGGAATAAAACTGTAGCATCAATGTTCTGAGACGTCGGGTGTCTGGAGGATATCCAAATTAATCCATTAGCTTCAGCTATTTCATGTTCTACAGATTTATATGCCACTTTTTCAACTATATAGTTTTCATGCGAGTATTCTTCTGGTATAATTTCTGCACCTTCATCAGGCTCTGGTACCATCAGCCGTAGAAATGTGTTTTCAGCTATTTGCAGGAGTTGACCATTTTCAATTTCCATATGTTCTCCTATGTTTTGAGGCAGTTTATAAGTTTCCCTGTCTGAAATATTGAATAGGTGACATGTTCAGATCATGAGAATGTTATGAATATCAAACCTGTTGTATGTACAATATAGCAATTATCCTCCACATCGATGACATTTGCATCGATGAATCTTCTCAGAGACATTATTATTTTATCTGTGGCTTTTTGTCGTGTTTAGCTTCAATCTTTAATCTGAAAACACACATTCCCACCTCTCGACCGGATGTTTTGGTAATTTTTTAAACGCTTTGACATAGCCTAAATTTGTTCGCAGTTTTCTCGAAGTGCCGATTGGAGAGGAATCCTATACCCGAATAGCTTTTTACAATAGACGTACAGATCGATTGCTGTGTTTCAGCCAAATTTCACGTTCCGCCGCGCTGAATTTTGCCCCCGAAGTGTTTTGAATTTCTCCAAATTTAGCAATCATTTCGTCACTGACGGCGGATATGTCTGCCATTATTTGGTTTTATGTATATGGAAATGGTGCAAAGTACAAGTACAAATTAGTTTTCGACAAATTCTCTGCGTTTGTGGCTCCTCCCTCTTTGATGACTATCGAGTATTTTCCTGGGTCGAACTGCTCCAATTTCTCCCGCAGGACTGCCACCACTCGGCTAGGCAGGAATACTTCGTTCTGTCGGAGATCTGCAACGACGGCCTCCCCAAACTTTGTCTTCACAAGACGCAGCTTCTGGATAGGATAGGGCTTGTTTTTTTTCAAGCTGTTCAGTGGAACAGTCTGCTTGTATCCAGTTGAGCTGGCGACTGCGTTTATATCTGCAATATCTATCTAAAATGAGTGATCATCGTTTCAGTTGAAATATCAAGTGCCCAAAGTAAAATTTGATTTGATACGTTTGAGAAAAAATTTTGTCTCACCCTGTATGAGCCGGATATACGTTCGAAAGAAAAAAAGATTTTGACGCACACTGTAGTAGCTGACAACCCATGAAAAATATCCATCTTGACACACTGTATAATCGTTTGGAAAATAAGTTTTCGGTACATACACTGTATACGTTCGAAAAACTCAACCTGTATAAGCCAGTAACCCATGAATCGAAACACTTCAGTTTGAAAGAACAAGTTTTTGACACACGCTGTATATGCCGATATTTTCGAAAAAACTCACACTGTATGAGCCAACACACTTCTCTTTGGCGAAAAATGTTTCGACACACGCTGTATATGCCAAAAAAAGATCAACACTTCCGCATGAATAGCTCAACCTGTATGAGCCGTTTCGAGAAAAAAAACACTCCCGAGTATAAATGGAAAAGGGGTACTTACATTTTACTGTATGAAGACACTGGCACAGACACAACACTTTGTTGATTGATAGAGAGAGTATTGACTGTGAGAGATGTTCACTCGACGAGTTCTCGCAGCAAGATGATGCGCGTCTCTTGTCGATGATCGCCAAGTTGGCGCAATCCTCTCTTTCCCCCGCTCCACCATGCGTTCCGCCTGCTAAAGGCTTTGGCACACAGAACGCGGTCTGTCGCGGCGGGCTGCTATCACGCGATCTTCGCAGCGGCAAAGCGAGTTATAATGCCACACAGGTTGCGAAATTAGGATGTGTTCGGTCATGCATGTGTTCGCAATGTCCAGCTCTGACGAAGAACTTATTCTCTTCCCCCCCCCTCAAAAAAAAGGAAAAAGGAGAGACGTTGCTGGGTGCATCCCATCAATAAAACAGAGAACAATTTGGTTAATACCATCGTATTGTATTGAACTACAATCGCATGAATATAGATTTTTTCAATATTTCCGCATGTCGAGGTTGTGTTTTGAGGCATTATATAACCTTATAAAGATAAATATTGCTAAGTGCACCACGAACTGGAGGAAACTCATACAAGAGAATGATTAGCTATTTTTTTGGGGTGAGTACTAAAAAACATACACTTTATGAGTGATATACAAACTACAGTTTAATCAACATGTTATGAATATTACAATTATAGTTTATAGAGTGTTTAAACTTGAAATGGAACAAGAAAGTAAAACTCAAACAAAAAAATATTCACCCCTCGATTCATCCACTATGATAAATTAAAATAATTATCATTATCTTCGGAATCCCCTTGAACTATGTCACTTGCTTCTTCATAAACATCCTTTGCTGAACGTCGCAATGTCTCCGAATCCGAATGCTGCGTGTAATGTGAAAGATTCACTGAAGAAGTACGGGAATATAGTTCCGTTGGGACCGAATGCTGCGTATAGTGTGAGGAATGGGCTGAAGAGGGTCGTGAATATAGTTCCGTTTCGTACGAATACTGCGGATAATGTGGGGAATAGGCTGAAAAAGATCGTGAATGGGATGTGGATGCCTTTGGGGCTGATGTTGGGTGTGCTTCTAGCTCCTTAATTCCATTTTCTGCAAATAATATGGTAAGCTTTATTTTCATTGTTGTATCGTCAGATATTAACAAATTTTCTGAGATTAATTCGCAGATTACTTCAGTACATGATGAACCATAACCTTATTTTGAATCTATGATAAAAATACTCACATGTATTTACCCGTCATCCCTAGCGTTTTTGCTATTTCGTTCCATGCTTCATTTTCTTCAAACATATTTTGATAATATGCATGTGTATGGTCATACAGGAACACATAACTTCTAACAGTTTCTATAAACAGTTCAGTATTATCCGCCATTCCGCGCAAAAATCTGTAAATTTGTACAAGTGTATCGCTCGTCGTTGTGATCTAAACTAGACCGCCGCGATTGACCGCCATCAGTGTGACTATTATGATATATTTTCGTGTAATATATAATAATTGCTTTCCCGCCGCGTTTCAGTATCGCAGCCCGCCGCGACAGACCGCGTGCAGTTACGTGAACATCAAGTTGGGTTCCGAACGCTTTGCCGAACCCAGTAATCGTTCGGAAACATGGCCGCTGTATCTTTGACAAAGAGCCGCCTTAAACGTAAACATATCTGAGGCTGGGAACTCTCCGTTGGGTCTTTTGCAGGTCTCAGGATGTAGACGATGACCGTAAGCGGGCAGAGTATTAACGGAGTCACCGGGTCCCGCCCTACGGCAGCACTGCGGTACCCCGCTACAACGACATAGGCGTACCAACGAACCTATGTTCCCAAAAACTTCCGAAATACGCAAGGTATGTACAGTGACCGGGATATGTCTGTCATATTTATTCTCTAGGCATATTTTGCATTCGTTGATGACTTAATTAATTTTTGTTTTGATATCCGGCCAGTAATATTTAGCTTTTGATTGATTGAACGTTTCATTAATACCGTCTTGATTATTCCCATGATAGTCTTCAATTACTTGGTATTGTTATTCACTCTTTTCTGTCTTTACAAATTATATTACATTTGAAAATTTTCAAACTTTCGTCAAATAGATCTTGAACAGTTCCAATAAAAATGTATTCTAAATCAGTAATGTGAAAATAGATTCCATATAAGTTAGAATGGTTGATTATTTCTTTGAGTGAATTTTTTATATTTTCTCTTTCTTGACCAATACGAAAAATTACTGTATATTGTATTTTATTAAATGGTTTAGACATTGAAATTTCGTTCCGGTCTCCTATTTTTAATTCGATTCAATAAGTGAAATAGTAAAGTGATTTTTCTGAGATGGGTGTCGTGAAACTAGAAATTCAAATCGCTGTTTGCTGGGTAGATTGATCTCATTTTATTTCAGGACTATTTGCAAGTATTTCATCAGCTTTATATGATATAGATTTGGAATCTTCATCTGTGTCTATATTTGGGAATAATGATAACGAATCGTCGTCATTTTCGTTTACAATATCAGAGCATACTTTTTCATTAACATTGATTTCGATACGTGAAAGTGCATCAGCCACAAAGTTTTCTTCACCTTTGCGGTATTTCACTTCATAATCGAATTCTTCTAATCTCCATTTACCTGACCTAGATTTTGAAAATAGCCAAAAAAGAGGTTTGTGGTCAATATCAATTAAGCATAGTTATGCATAGAGATACGGTCTGAAATATTTAGTGTTCTCTATTATCGATAATAATTCTCATTCAATAGTTGAATAATTTTATTTGGCTGAGTTGAGAGTTCTTGAGTGAAAAGCAATTGGGTGATTATTTCGTGACAAAACTCCTAATGCAATGTTACTAGCGTTCAGTATTGAGTTGAAAAGGTTTTGAAAAATCTGGATAAGCTAATACAGGGGCGTTAGTTAATAATGTATGGAATGTTTTTATGTATTCAGAGTTTTTTGGGTCGATTTTTGTTCGTTACCTCAAAGTTTTAATAAATGGTGACACTATTTTGGCAGAATTATTCATAAATCTACGATAGTAACCTAATAATCCTATAAAGGCTTTTATTTCTTTTGTTGTAGTGGGTATCGGGTAAACTCGAACGGCTTTAATTTTCGTAGGATTAGGTTTATTTCCTTCAGGTGTGATGATGTGTCCTAAAAAGGCAACTTCTTTCCTGAAGAATATTTACAGCATATATGGAATAGTCGGAAAAATTATACAGGGTGGGAAAATATCAAATAGGGTTGTGGGTGATGTGTTTGTCTGCCAAAAACTGTTACCGGCGTACGCCAACGTGAAGGCCAAAACACTTACGCCTCGAAGAAAAATCAACAATATTTGAACAAAACACCTGGTGGTATTTTTTTCTCGAATGACTCTTCTTGACATAACGAACACTGATCTCTAAATTGATAAAGATGGTTCATCAATTCGTCTATCGATTTTTGACAGCTCGAACAATGATCTCTGAATTAATAAAGACGGTTCATCAATTCGTCTATCGATTTTCTGACAGCACGAACACTGATCTCCAAATTAATGAAGACGGTTCATCAATTCGTCTATCGATTTTTGACAGCACGAACACTGATCTCTTAATCGAAAGAGACGGTTCATTAACCCGTGTATCGAGTTTTGGCAGCACGAACACTGATCTCTTAATCGATAGAGACGGTTCGTTCGTCTTCTGGTGTAGATGTTGAGTTCGAATTATTGCTAACTTTGGGGATAGGTATTTGGGGGTAGGGTGGGGATACTTTTCCGAGGGAGTCTTGAGAAAGACCTTTGAATCAAAATGTTTTAGTTTTTCATAACAATAGGGTACAGAACCGAAATTGCCAATAAGTTTACGTTTCGTGAAGTTGGGTGGGAATACTTTTTTTACTCCTCTGGTGATAACGGAGTGGTCAGAATTCCTTGAAATATTCTTTGTTGTTATATACTCGTCAGGATCATATCTCTGAGTTTTTCAAAATTCGTTTGTTTATGTGTGTTATAATTTGATGTGATGCCTCTAACTTTGATTAAATCTAATGTTTTATTCTTCGAGGTGGCAAATACACGATAAGCGTATAATTTTGGACCGCCAGAAACAAACTCGGTAATATAACTACCTGCGCCATATTCAGATAGTTCGTCTGTCATATCACCTAAGAAACTGCCCATTGGTATTTCATATCGTCCAGGTCGTGGGATTGAATTTTTATCATTGTGTCTACTACATATAATGTTACACATATAAAACATTGTTCTGTACTATCAGGTATTTACAATTTATTATTTTTGTTTGAAGAAGATGATTCAGAAGTGGTAATTCTATAACCACACATGTCAAATTCAAAGCACGTTGAAATTTTACTCCATAACATTTTACGTATGTTTAAAATTTTCACGTGCTTTTAAATTTAACATGGCCATGCAGAATTAATTACCCCTTTTTCATCGTATTATTAACAGCAACTTTTTGCTTATTCATTTCATGAACACTGTACCAATTCAGCTGTTTTGTCATTAGGCAGTGCATAACTCAAATGAAGAAAAATCACATTTTCCAGTCGATAAAACTATCACACTTCTAGTTATGTATGTACATATTTTTGATCTCTTGAACGAGAAAAAATTTATAGAAATGAAAGTTACTCGAGTGGGACTGTTATTTTCCTCAAGTCGAGTTGTGGGTATCCAATAAGTCACATAATTTATATTGACTAAAGTATGCCTTCACTCCTTTTATACATCCATCTCCACCTACTTTATCATTCACTGTAGAGTTAAATAAAGATAGAAGAAACAATGCTATTTCATTTATTTGTTCATTGAATATGACACAATCATATGAGTGGCATTTTTTTCAAGTAATTGTTTCTTCAAAATTATGCCTAGTATCTTGTGTATGCATCTGCATGGTACTGCCTTACTATAGTGATCATTATTATTATTCAAATAATATTGTTTAAAAAGTCATTGTTTCGTGGTGGAAGAATTCTTTCGTAGCTTTTTTGAGCTCTCAACCTACCACAATCTGAAAATAATAAGGATTAATATTGGAATTTATACAAGGGTAGAAGGGCACATTTCAAATCTACCCCGAATAGTTGATGTGTTGATAAAAAAAACATTGGAAATAGAAAATAATGATGGACTTTCTTTTCTAGATGTAACGATGAAGAAATCAACACTTCATGTAGACACTAGCACATATCAAAAGAAAACACATACCTACCCACAGATATCAAGAATTTAACTCGAACCACTATATACAAGTGTCAAAAAAAAAAAAGTAAAATGTCTTCGTGTTAGATCAAAAATGGTATGCAGATCATTCTTAAGGATCAATGAGGAGAATAACTTTGTAAAATCAGTATTGAAAGCAAAGGGATACCCAGAGAATTCAATGGAAAATACATTGACTGAAATTGAAACTCGTAACACACCCCACAGTAAAGAAACAACCTGCACATCCTGTAATAAACATGATACATTATGTCCCTTGACTGTATTGGAGATCACACAGTAGAATGGAATGGCACTCAAATGATGGCAAGGAAAAGTGATAGTAGAAGATACGGAATAGAGGTCGACCTTCACCCATCTGGTAACCGGATGAAACATGCTTTTTGTAGGGTTTCATAAATAGACGAATACGCCTATAATTGGTCGCCTTTCAAAATGTGGTCAATACCATATACAGTGAGATTCAAAAATTTCCACCATATGGAAAACTTTTGTATTATCGACTTGACAGAAAATTTTATTATTCATAAAAATTGGTGTATTGCAGGATATACTTGCATATGAGTTGTCAACATTTCACATTTCCGCACAGTGTACAGG
Organism: Zygogramma bicolorata; assembly: GCA_032362365.1. NCBI lineage: Eukaryota > Metazoa > Arthropoda > Insecta > Coleoptera > Chrysomelidae > Zygogramma > Zygogramma bicolorata. Next base: position 142,920 of record JAVJAQ010005016.1, read on the forward strand.
GGAGAACGGAAAATAGGAATTTTGATCAGGTGTAATCCACATCTCATTTTTGACATAATCAAAAAGTTCATTCGGGGAAGTTGTTTAGAATTGACATCAATATTCAAATTTGGAATCACATCCAGGGTTGTTCGTTCTTGATCAAAATTCAATTTTCCGTTCTCCCTTGTTCACTGTTTGGAAATTTGAAATTTTGACAACTCATATGCAAGTATTCTGCAATGCACCAATTTTTATGAATAATAAAATTTGCTGTCAAATCGATAACAAAAAAGTTTTCCATATGGTGGAAATTTTTGAATCTCACTATGTATATGGTCTTGACCACATTTTGATAGGCGACCAATTATAGGCGTATTCGTCTATTTATGAAACCCTATAAGAAGAATGTTTCATCCGGTTACCAGATGAAGGTCGACCTCTATTCCGTATCTTAGACTATAATAGAATAGAAAAGTTGGAATCTGCTTTTATCATGCTGTCTGGGGATACTTGCATCTCAACGAATTCGTTAATATAAATTGCACATGGCTACCCCTTTTGAAAGGAAAAACATGTTGAATATCAAATACTTCACTTTACCAAAAATGAATTGATTGTGTAGTTTTGAAAACAAGCAAATTTTATTCCGAATCCTTAACAAAGATGAGTATTTTAATATTAGCTCTTTTCGTTTTTTTTTATAGGCAAAGTTATGTTTGTTGTTGACTAATAGAATGTGTTCCATTCAGAAATAACCGTTTTTCAATTAACAGGCCAACTTTTTGGGAGAGATTAGAAATAATCTGCCCTTCTACACTTTTATAGACTCCCAATAGTAATTCTTATTCTTATGACATTGGTAAACAAAAAACAAGTAAAATCATCTTTCTGAGGATAGAAATTTCAATTACTTACCTACTCATTTTTCTTTTAGATGCCCTAGGGAAGTGCCTTATCCAGGACCAAGACACTATTTATTTTTTATTTTTTTTAATCACAGATTTTTGCAAAAATCAAATAGCTCAAATATTACTACTACCACCTTGGTTTTATTTCAATCACGGAGTACTCAAAAATATCACCCGTTTTTGCAATCTTGATCATTTTGGGAATTGAGTAGATCTTGTATTCAAAATTCGATTCAAAGGAAGATCCTCGAGGATTCAAGCCTAGTTATTACACTAACATCCTCAGAAGAGAGCTGCACCTTTTTCAATATTGCATTTTTGTAATAATTGATTTTTCACATATAGTAGTATTAACTAACATTTATCAATTGGATTAGTTCTTAGGACCAACTACCCTTATGACACCAATCATCTATTTTCTGAATGAGATAGAAACTACACATATTCCACTGTATCCTGTAATATCTATTAGTGACACGGACTACTTTTTCGGTCATAAAATGAATCATTTTTGATTTTAATAAATCATTGACAATGAAATGGATAATTTTCTGTGCGGAAATCTAATATGTGACACTAATACAAGATATCCTGTATCACAAAACACAGTGGAATGTGTAGTTTCTCATTGAAAAAATGTAAATTCGGCACTGATCGAAAGTATATATTCATTCAACTTTCGACCATAGTCATATCAATTAAAAAATGGTACTCATTGATTCTATAAAGCGACCATTTTCTTTCTAGAATCTTTTCTGAAGCGTCAAGTAGAAATTGTCTAGGCTGGAAGTACTCACAGCCGACGCGAGTTTCGCAAACCTATCGATCTAACTCGCTTGAGCGAGAGTATTCCTGTTTCGAGTAATTCAGATTCACTAGGCAACTTTATTACTGAAAGGAAGAGGCTGATACTTGATGAAAACCCATATTGAAAAATATAGAGTAGCTTGAAAGATTTTCACTATGAGACTTTACTTAACCCCGTCAAGTGCTTGTCTATGTGCAATAACTTAAGATGTAGTTCAATATTCGTGCAAGAGGAAGCTATTGCATAGCGAAACACGTGGCAGTTTAACTGCTTTTCAAAGGAAATTGATACAGAAGTAATGGGCAGATTCATTACTGAATGAAAGTGGCGGGTACTCGATGAAAATCCATAATAAACAAATAAGATACAGTAGCTTGTAAGATTATCAACAAGAAGGGTGTATTAAACTGCATCACTCGTTTCGCTATACAATAATTTCCTCAAGCAGGAGTATTAACTCTATGTTGGAGTTTTATATCCGTGCTCGAGGAAGCTTTTGCAAAGCGAAACAAGTGACGCGGTTTAATAAACCCTTGAAAGTGAAAATCTTGCAGGCAATTATATATTGTAAATTTTACTGCTTTTTGAAGGAAATTGATACATAACGAAGTAATGGGCAGATTTACTACTGAATGGAAAAGGCGGATACTTTATGAAAATCCATGTTTATCAAATAATATACAGTAACTTGAAGGATTTTCACTTTATAAGGATTTACTTAATAACGTCGTGTTTCGCTATACAATAGCTTCAAGTAAGAATATCAACTCGATAATGTGTTGGAGTAACATATCCGTATTCGAGAAAGCTATTGCAAAACGAAACACGTGACGCAGTTTAATATTCCCTTATAGGTGAAAATCTTACAGGCAACTGTTTATTATTAGTTTTACTGTTTTCGAAAGGAAAATGATACGCAAGGAAATTAACTTTTCCCAAGATTTAAATTCACTCACAGCTCGTTTCAGAATGAACAAGTTCCTCAAACCATAAAAAGGTGAAAAAAAGTACAAATCTGATAATTTATATTTTACTAATATACTTTGTGTAATACATAACTGAATATTTTCAAACACTTTTAAGTTGTGAAAACATATTTCGTTGCAAAATAATTTTTGAAGAAGTGTAGCAAGTTATTTCTATAATTGAAAATCATAGTAGTCGCCTATAAAAAAATAATTTGCTGAGTATACAAAAACAATTCGATAATTGAATTATGGCATCGAAATGCATTTCATCTCCAAAAAGATTAGGAAACAGTTGAATTTATGTCACTCCTATTGGCAATTTGATTATTTAATATCACTAGAAGAGGAAAGCAATATTATGAGTAAAGAAATATAAATATTAAAAATAACATGTAGGCTGCTTCAGTTTTTGATAAACTTTTGTTTCTGTAGCTGAATCTGACTTCTGATCCTTCTAGGTGTCAATAATTCTTCATTTTTCTGTATCATAAGTTCACTGTATTCTTTGGACGGGTAGGAGAAGAGTTCACTTTCGATGTACTTTTTAAATACGTTTTTAACAGCGTGCCTTTTTGGTGTTTTCCAAGTTTTATCTTCTGTGAACAAAAAAATAATACAGCTCAGATATAACATAAATCACAAACTTTCAACATCATAAATGTCAAAGTAGAAACATTTCCAATCACAAGGAAATTTATCAAAAACAACACCTCTCCCGCCTACATGTCTTGTCGGGAGTTGCATTTCATAGAAGTAACTTTTTCTTGCTCAGTTCGTGAAGCAATCATATGTTCTGTTAATCAATCAAATAACATTTACACAATGTTCCAAAAAATACAAAACTCTGGTGATGTTTTGCAAAAAAGTTTTATTATATTCTTTTTAAAATAAAACTTCATTATGGTATCCCAGACAATTGCAACAAATTCAATGAGAATTTTTCAGATAGCTTCATAACCCAAAAATGAAGCTGTAATAAAAGTGAGTGAACGATATACTTATTGCAGAAGAAAATTGTACAGTGCAAAGTAAATATCACCACCTGAAAAGTGTTCAAAATACCTCACCTCAAGTAACTAACTACTGGGCACTTCAAATAATTTTCAATTTATAAGAACTTTTTCTTCGAAAGTTTATATTCTGTTCTTCAATGTTTACATGATTTTTAATATTCTATTGTTATTTCAATTCATCATATCTACACATTTAAAATACTGAGTTTGTCAATGAGATGTAAATAAACATACACAGTATACTTGATTGAGTTGATGTATAAATCAAATCGAATTCAGGAGAGTTTCAGAATGAATGAAAAAAACAAGGAGAACTTGGCTCAAACTTATTTTTCCTAATACATAAAAGGCCACCAGATTTTAAATTTGAAGTGTAGTTGCATAATTACACGTGACAACAGGCGAGAGACAGTTTCACTTATTTCTCAAGCACAAACCAAGGTGAGATAAATATCGATAGAAAACTCATCAATAAAGACAATATTTGCTAATAAAGATAATTAGGGCCCTCACGTTTTGTTGAAAAGTTGTTTGAAATCCATACTTTTATTTTTGGAATAGTTCTGGTTCATAGTTCTGGACAGTTTTTTTTATGGCTTCCCCTATTTCATAAGTTGATGGTAGTTTTTTTTGAGAAATATAACTGGAAAATATTTTTCTTCTAGCAGCATGTCTCTCAGGCGTATTCCAGCATCTTTTTACTGCCGAGTTTCTGGGGGAAAGTGCTGTAACAAGTTTATTCATATATACAGTATCCCAATAAGAAATGGAGTAATAAATTGATAGTATATGAGAATATCTCACTTTAGATAATAGGCTTGTCAAGCAGGATTGTTATTAAATTGCAATAAACCAATCAATGGAAAAATGATTCAAGTGCAGGTTTATTTTCCTATTCAAAATAAATCTTTTCAAATACTAAAGTTTAGATCAAAAAAAGATTCAAACACAAGAATGTATTAATGATGCACAAATTCTGCTTAGTGTCAGTAGACTTTGCAGAATCCATACGAATATGGCTTTTAGGTGAATTATGAACAGCGTAAGCATCCACGAGTAATGATTTCAGTTCACCCAACAATCTTTTCCGCTTTAACTCAGTCATGAAAATGATTTCTTCAGAACTGCCATCTGAGCAAAGAGTTTTAGGTGAAGCCAAAGGAGTGATCACAGCAGAACTGGTAGGTGATGCCAAAGAGGTAGGTGATGCCAAAGTGGTAGGTGATGCCAAAGTGGTCGGAGATGTCAAAGTGACGACTGCTCCTGATGTACTAGCCACGGCCATGGGAGAGCTAGGTGTTGTGATTGACAATTCAGGGTCTATGTTTTGAGCAGCAAGTAATATTTTGGTGACATTCAATATGTCAGCCTCCACAACTGATTGCCTATAATAATCTATGGATTTTGTCTGCATGTCCTAGGAATCCCTGCAAAAGCTGGACTTCTGTGCTCGTCAAGTCGAGGTCCATGGACTTTGTAGCGACGTGATTCCGAAGATTAGTGGCTCTCAATGCTTTGGGGTCAGTAGCTCCACAGGCCTTTGAAGAGTCCCTCATTAGAGTGGTAGCACTCAAATGACGGTACACAATGTTTTCAACGTTTGACTTCACTTGAGGAAGGGCGAAAATGTATGGATTTTTATCTGCGATATGGGCAATTTTTTCTGTTTTCAATTAGAAGCTTGATTGAATCATGTCACAATTTGAGTAAAATTACTGGAACTCCTCTGGCCAACTTTCCTCTCATAACAAACCTCACAAATTGAGATGCAAAGCCAGTTTGACTTTGATTTAACTTCTGCATGACGGCTTGTAGAAAACGCTATCCAATGTAGCCAAGTCTGACAGCAAGCTTCTTTCCAATTCACCAGGTCGCCTCCGATTGAAGATTGAAGAGCAAAATAGTGATCAACGTAAATCCACTCAGCTTATGCCAACTTTCCATATCGAATTCTTCCTTCAACT